>JAIUZE010028588.1:0-16031 GCA_022085475.1 Heliosperma pusillum
CTAAACCTTCCTAGTCTCCACCTACATACAATTAGATAATAAAAGATGAATATCATTCACCTTGAGAAAGACGGATAATTTAAAAAGCGAGAAAGACGGTAATTTTATTACTAATACGGATAGAGGAAGATAAGAGGGGAAGAATAAGACGAACTTACGAGAATTTGAGCAACAAACGAACGAGCTATGAAGATTCTAAGCTTGGATGATTATGGAGGCTAGATTTTGATGGTTTGATGAGGAAGAAAGAGTAAGTGGAAATGAATGAAGGATTTAGGGTTTGAGGGAGTATATGAAGGAAAAAGTCAACGAAAGTCAAAGACGGCTCAAAAGTCAAGAAAAGTCAAAGTCGCCTTAAGACGGGATTCACATGGAATCTTGCGGAAATTCCAAATACGAACTCGGAAATTCTAAATTCGACTCGGAACATAAAATTCCAAATTAAAACTTAAATTTGCTGAAAAGTATCCGTAAAATATTTTTACTAGATTAATAGGGTACATTTCCGGGTGTTACACCTAAACTTAAACTACTTGACCTTGAAATAATAAATGAGAGATGGGTAGAAGTTAAGGACTTTACTTGGTAGTCTATTTGTTTATGCTAATTGATAGGAGTAACTTAATTTGTTTTTGTTTCTTATGAAGATGGTTAGACCACGAGTTGTAGAGAATGTCATGTTGGAAGCTCTTACTCAAGTATTAAAGAATCAACAGGATGCGGCTATTGCTTTAGCCAACCAAGTTCCCATTCGAAGAGAGGATAACCATCAGGGAGGCTACGCTTGGGTAGCTGGACAAATAGCTAGGAGTAAGATTACACCTTACGGTGGAGAGCCGGACCCTACCGAGCTATCGGATTGGTTCCGCGAGATGGAGAAGCAGTTTGATCTATACCAAGTCCGTGAAGAGGACAAGGTGAGGATCGCAAAGCACTTCCTTGTAAGGGAAGATGATAATTGGTGGGCTAGCACAAGTGACACCGCTGTTCTTGAAGAGGACTTCAATTGGGCTTGTTTCAAAGCTCTAGTGGAAGGTAAATTCTATCCTAAAGAGCTTAAACAACAAAGACTCAAGGAGTTCATTGACTTTAAGCAAGGCAACTGGTCTGCGCAAGACTTTACTACGGAGTTCAATAAGCTTGCTCATTTTGCTCCGAGGCTTATCCGAGATGACGAGGACCGAGCGTTCTATTACCGAAACAAGCTGAGTGCCGTTCTTCAAAGTAAAGTGAGAAGGAATACTACTTCTTTTGGGGATCTTTATGATGATGCCTTGTGGACCGAGAGTTCCATGAAGGCTATTAGAGATGAAGCTTTGATGAATAATCCCTCTCCTTCTTTCATTCGTAGGCCAAATGTTTATGGGAAGAGACCGTTTATTCTGTCTTCCTCTAACTCTTATGCTAACAAGAGGAGATTCAATCCTCCTTCCAATGCAAATGCAAGAGCTCCTGCTCCTTTCATTCCTCGAGCTACTTCTAATGTGGCTCATAGGCCTTATGCTCCTCAGGCTCAAGCTCAAGGTCGCTTGTGCAACCGTTGTAGACAACCACACCATCCCGGTGTGCCTTGTTCCAACCAACCTTATATTTGTTACTTTTGTCAAAAGGGTGGTCACCGTTATGAGGATTGCCCCGATCGTAAGTTGCCCCCTCCTCCTCCTGCTAAACCTAAGGGTTCTATCTTTGTTATGAGCCGTGCCGAAGCCGATGCTCATCCAGAGATCATTACGGGTATGTTCTCAATCTTAGAGCAACCGTGTCTTATTCTATTTGATACCGGTGCTTCTATGTCTTTTGTGTCTTTGACTTATGCTAATAAATTATCTATCGAGCCTACATATAGTGAGGATACTCCCATATCCTTACCATCAGGAGATATTATCTCTTGTTCTACTCTATATCCAAATGTTCCAATATCTATTGCGGGTTCTATCTTTCCCGCTAACCTCCTTAAGTTCCCTCTAGGAGAGTTCGATATAATTCTAGGTATTGATTGGTTAGCATTGTACCATGCTAGGTTTGAGTTTAGAGATCAAAAGATATATTTAAAGAGTCCTTTAGGAGTTAGAATAACCTATAAGGGATCTCATCCCCGAAAAGGTGTGTCTTTGATATCCGCTATGAAGTTGGTAAGTATGGTGAGAAAGGGTCACCAAGCATACTTGTGTATTGTGACTTCTTCAACTACCTCTTTTCCAAATATTAAAGATGTGCCTATTGTTCGTGAATTTGTTGATGTATTTCCCGATGACTTGCCCGGGATCCCTCCCGAGCGTGATGTTGAGTTCTCTATTGATCTTGTACCTGGTTCTAGACCCATAGCCAAAGCTCCTTACCGTATGGCTCCAACCGAGTTGAAGGAATTAAGGAAGCATCTAGATGATATGATTGAGAAGGGTTTTATTCGACCAAGTGCCTCGCCTTGGGGTGCTCCCGTTCTTTTTGTGAAGAAGAAAGATGGTTCTATGAGGCTTTGTATTGATTATCGTGAATTGAATCGGATTACAATCAAGAATAGGTATCCTTTACCAAGAATTGAAGATTTGTTTGATCAACTAAAGGGTGCTTCTACTTTTTCCAAGATTGATTTGAGATCCGGTTATCACCAAATTCCTGTTCGAGATGTTGATATTCCAAAGACCGCTTTTAGTACGAGGTATGGTCATTATGAGTTCAAGGTAATGCCTTTTGGATTGACGAATGCTCCCGCTATCTTTATGGATCAAATGAACCACACATTTAGTGAGTATCTTGACATGTGTGTGGTGGTATTCATTGATGATATTCTTATTTTCTCCAAGTCCGAAGAAGAGCATGCTATTCATTTGAGGATTATTTTGGGTGTTCTCCGTCGTCAGAAGTGGTATGCTAAGTTCTCCAAGTGTGAATTTTGGTTACCTAAAGTGTCCTTTCTTGGGCATGTGATTTCTAAAGAAGGTGTAATGGTGGATCCTTCGAAGATTGAAGCTGTGGTGGATTGGAAGAGTCCGACCGATATTAGAGAAATTCGAAGTTTTCTTGGTTTAGCTGGCTATTACCGTAGATTTGTCAAGGATTTCTCTAAGCTTGCTAGAGCGATGACCCAGTTGTTGAAGAAGGAAACCAAGTTCCTATGGAATTAAGCTTGTGAAGCCGCATTTCAAGAGTTAAAGAAAAGGTTAACTACCGCTCCGGTGTTGACTTTGCCTGAAGATGGTGTAGACTTTGATGTCTATTAAGTAGGAAAGTGGTGGCTTATTCTTCGAGACAGTTGAGAGTTCATGAAGTGAACTATCCTACTCATGATTTGGAATTGGCCGCCGTTGTTCATGCTTTGAAAGTGTGGAGACACTACCTCATTGGAGTTCATTGTCGTATATTCACCGATCACAAAAGTTTGAAGTACATATTTACTCAAAAAGAGTTGAATATGAGACAAAGAAGATGGTTGGAATTGGTGAACGATTATGATTTTGAGTTATTGTACCATGAAGGGAAGGCTAATGTGGTTGCCGATGCTCTTAGTAGAAAAGCTTCTCATGCATTGAATGTTATGCGGGTATTACCCAATGATCTTTGTGCCGAGTTTCGAAAGTGGAAGTTGGAATTCGTGGAGCGTGGATTTGTTTATGTTGGTGTTATGACTGCCGAACCTGTTTTTCTCTGTGAGATCCGCGAAAGCCAAGTTGATGATCTTACCTACAAGTCTATTCAAGCCAAACTTCTTGAAGGTAAAGCTAAAAATTTCAAGTTTGATGATGAAGGTGTTCTTCGTTTCCATGGCCGTTTATTTGTGCCTAATGCTCTTGATTTGAGGAAGCGAGTTCTTGATGAAGCTCACCTTTTCCCTTATTCTATTCACCCCGGTGGTGATAAGATGTATAAAGATTTGAAGTTACAATTTTGGTGGCCGAACTTGAAGGTGGATGTGTGTCTTTGTTGGAAGAATGTCTTACTTGCCAACAAGTGAAGATTGAACACAAGAGGCCCGGTGGATTGCTACAACCGTTGGATATTCCACTATGGAAGTGGGAATCTATTTCTATGGATTTTGTTATGGCTTTGCCGAGGACCGTTGGAGGTAAAGATGCTGTTTGGGTTGTTGTTGATCGTTTGACCAAGTGTGCTAGATTTATTCCGATCAAAGAAACTTGGAGTTTGGATCGACTAGCGAAAGGCCTATGTTGATGAGATTGTTAGATACCATGGTGTTCCTAAGGAGATTATATCCGACCGAGATCCGAGATTTTGTTCGAGATTTTGGAAAGCTTTGCAAGAAGCCATGGGTAGTAAGTTGTTGATGAGTACCGCATTTCATGCCGCTACGGATGGTCAGACCGAGAGGACTATTCAGACTTTAGAAGACTTGCTTAGGGCTTGTGCTCTTGACTTCCAATCTAGTTGGGAAAAGAGTCTACCGTTGGTGGAGTTTTCTTACAACAACAGTTATCATGCATCTATCAAGATGGCTCCTTATGAAGCTCTTTATGGAAGAAAATGTCGGAGTCCTATATGTTGGAATCAATTGAGTGATGTTCGTGACTTAGGCCCCGATATTATTGTTGAGACTGTCAATAATGTTAAGGTCATTCGAGATAGAATGAAAGCCGCTCAAGACCGTCAAAAGTGTTATGCCGATATCCGAAGAAGACCGCTAGAATTTGAGGTTAGAGATAAAGTGTTTTTGAAGGTATCTCCAATGAAAGGTGTTAAACGGTTTGGTGTTAAGGGTAAATTGAGCCCGAAATACATTGGACCCTTTGATATCGTGAAAAGGATTGGTGCCGTTGCTTACAAGTTGGATTTGCCCCCGAATTTGGCTAAGGTTCATAATGTATTCCATGTTTCTCAATTGAGAAAGTATGTTAGTGATCCAAGCCATGTCTTTCAAAAGGAAATGCCCGAGCTTGAACCAAATTAATCCTTTGAAGAGAAGCCGATTCGTATCCTAGACTGCAAAGATAAGAAGTTGAGAAGTAAAGTGGTTCCGTTAGTGAAAATATTGTGGAGATGTGCTAATGTCGAAGAAGAGACTTGGGAAACGGAAGCTTCTATGCGTAGTAAATATCCGAGTCTATTCGATTAAGGTATCTTTCTTTCGCTCAAGTTTCGAGGGCGAAACTTTTTAAAAGGTGGGGTGATTGTAACACCCGCAAATGTACCCTATTTTTATAGTGAAAATATTTTACGGACACTTTTCAGCGAAATTTAGTTTTAATTTAGAATTTAATTTCCCGAGTCGAATTTAGAATTTCCGAGTTCGTATTTGGATATTTCGCGAGATTTCAAGTGAATCCCGTCGTAAGCCGTCTTTGACTTTTTCTTGACTTTTCCACTTACTTCCCTCATACTCCCTCATAACCTAATTCATTCCTCACAACTCAAACACTTTCTTCCTCACTAAGAAATCAACCAAAACCTTGCCTCCATTTTTGATCCGTCTTATAATCGTCATAACTCTTTCATTTCTCGCTCAAATTCACGTAAGTTCGTCTAATTCTTCCTCTCTCATCTTCCTTTATCCGTATTGGTAATAAAATTACCGTCTTTCTCGCTTTTCAAACTTTCCGTCTTTCTCAAGGTGAAGTAAATTCATCTTTTATTAACTATTTGTAGGTGGTGACCTTCAAGATCCCGACAAAGATTATTTCTTAATCGAAGAGGACCTTGACGCGGAGTAAAGACGCATAAAGGTAACGGTGAAGGGTTACTCGATATCATTTACGTGTTTTACATGTTTCTATGTTAGAATTAGTATTTAGAATACGATTAGTAAGCTTAGGATTTATGTTATTGATGATGATTGTTGTTAGTTGATGATTGTTTATGATGAATATTAATTGTTGATAGTTAATAGAAGTAAATTATGAGAATTAGAAATGATAGAACTTGAATTGAAGCGCACGGATGAACTGGGGTTCCCAGCCGGGTGACCGGCCGCCGGTCTGCCCACCGGCTGGGAACACATCAAAATGACTTTGAGATTTTTGTGTAGTGGTGCTCCCGGCAAGGTGCCCGGCCGCCGGCCCCCTGACCGGCTGGGAACACGCTGCCTTTTCTTTGTGATTTTTGTATTATGCTTGAAGCGCAAGCCGGGTGACCGGCCGTCGGTCCTCTGACCGGCCGGCAACACTACTGAGTATATTCCCTTATAATTTCTAAACTCGTAATTTATAATAGTTCGCATGGTTCGTTTATCGTAAAATTTTACGTAATGACTTATAATATTAATGTTTCGATTATATGATATTTCATTCGCTTGTATCGCATGTTTTGTGACAGTTTTTGGTATGGCCCACTTTGAGTTGGTTTTTACAAATGTTACGGTTTGAGCACTATTTTGTTATGTGCTTTGTACTCTCATTCCCTTGGCTACCTCCACGTTCGTAAGGCTATAATGTCGGAACGGGGAGGTATCCTACTGCTTAATTGCATGTGTTAGTGGGCATACGACGACGTTGTTGGGAGGCGAACGCATTGCGTTGATCGACCCGGCCGTCAAATGTTGTGTACTTGCGAGGTGGTGTTATTTGCATGTAGAGTACCGCTTGTTATGAGGCTTGTGCTCTTTTCCGCCTCTTTCGTGAATGTCAACCGAAATTGGGGTACTCGGCGTCTTTGATTGACTGAGTCTTGGATACGAAATGTTTATCGCATGTCGAACCGGAAAATGCGATTCCGCGAGTCTGGCCAGGTTTAGACTAGGACCGTATTATTATCGTCGTCCTACCGGAGGAAATTAGTCCACATATACGAAATGTGATCGTGTATGCGTTCAGGGAAATGTGTATCTCGTGGATGCCTTTTAATCATACTTGCCATGTACACGGTGCTAATGCGTTTCATTTACCGTGAGAGATGTCGTTATTGTGTTGTTGTGTTTGGATGGGTGATTACATGATTGATTATTCATGATCATACCATGACTTGGCATGGTTTGTTTGTCGAGTCTCAATCTTATCAAACTTATACCGCTAACGGTGAGATGCAAGCCCTAGTGAGCGTATTCGGTTGCCTAAGAGTGTCTTCCCCGAGTCTTTGTATAACATGATGGATTCGTATTTGTATTCCATATGCTCTTATCATTAAATATCGAATTGCCTATCTATTCTTATCGTAATTCACATGTATATCTATATATGCATGCATCTACTCTTGTATTTCCTTTTATGTACGTTTAATGTGATATGGCTGGGAGAACCCGGAGTTACTCCCCACTGATTGTGGCGTTCATGTTTTTCATGGATGAACAGGTTGCTTGCATGGATGGCTTTTTGATTGATATTTTGGGTTCGGGTGTGAGCTAGCGGGCGTTGTCCCTGAAAGATTCACCTCTAGACGTTAATTAGCTAGTTTGCTAATCACTTTTACATGATAACATTTGGAGAGACTACGTCTCTTGTTGTAGTATATTTCGTACTTTGGTTTTGTAATATTTGACACTCCTCGTATTTTCTATCTTGCATGTATAAAGGTTTTTAAAATACCGTATTTCCGCTAATTAAATCACATGCTTGTATGTTTTATTTCCGTATTCGCGAGGGTTGTCACAAATACTCTATTTTATACTACGAAAGTTTCATTGTATATCTTATGATAGTAGAAACACATGTCGTTATAATCATATGTCAATTCAAATTCTAAGCTATCTCGCGGTTGTTACTAAAGTGTATAAATTTCGTTGATTTGAAATAATTGTAAGAGTTTCGTCAATGTAACAAAAAAAATCTTTAACATACATGGTGTTTGAGTTTAGTACTCCCTCTGTCTATATTATTTGTTTACCTTTTAAAAAAAATATCCCTCGAAAAAAGAATGGTAAACAAATATTGAAGAAAGGAGGGAATAATACTTAGGTTTCTATGGTCCAACTTCTCATGGCAGCCATTATGTTAAACCTGATCAAATGGAGGGTATTAATAACATTTTCCCTTTGAATAATTGATTATATGGTCTTATCGTAAAAGAAGTTCATAATCCTTTCATGTTCTAATATATAGTGGAGTATATGTTAACTGCAGAACATAAAATAATAAATAAAACAGGTTAATATATAAGCATGAAGAACCCCATCTATCTATGTATATGGAGTAAATTTGAACTTTTGTATGCTTATCATATAAGAGTATACTACTACTAATAGTTTATCATACGTAATAGTTAAGACGAATAGCCCTAAAAGAAGATAAAAGTCCTATGTGCAAAAATCTTCATATCTCTAATCTTTACTTTTAATAAACCGTACAACATCTTTTTCTTTTTAACAGTATATTTTATACTTTATCTCATATTCAAATTAAATATTTGAAAATAAAAATATATTAGTAGTTCATAGAAGTTTGATTATAATACTGTTCGAGAGTGTTTCATGAAGCTTGACTCTCTATAACACCAGGCTTAGAAATAATGTTGTTATAGCCTTATATGCGAGGAGTAGGAACTATATATTGATATAGAGTAATACGGAGTAGTTATTAGTCGTAGAAAGTGCAAATTCTTTTTTTTGGTAAGGACTCTTGCCAAAACAAAAAAACAAAATTTCGTTAATCTGGATGATGTCGACCATGTCGTCAATGTAATATTGTACGGCTTTTCATATGAGAGACTCTTAATGATACTAAAAAAAATTCTGAATTGATGTAGTTACAAAAAAAGGTGATATTCAATTACCTACTGAAAAAAAAAATCAACAAACTAATGCAAACTTAAATCCAAGTTAGTTGAGATGTATTGAAATTCCATAGAAAATAAAGTTATCTACATACATTTGTACACAATAAATCCGAAAATGAAACATTTATGCTACTCTATGTTAAAATTCAAAAGCGGCCTTACCGAATAATTTATTGATCGTTGTATCTTCATCAGAATCATACAGAGTAATATATGTTAACCTACACATACAATAGATAAGACTTGTCAGAAAATCATTAGTGATTCAAAGCAAAAACAACGTATTTGTAGACTAATGCTACAATAAGATTTAAACACAATACAAACCGCAAGATTCAAATAAATAAACACAATAAAAGTAAGAAACATAAATAAAAACAATATAACGTGAAGTGGTGATTATTAATTTTTGAATGAAAATACATGTGTATATATATATATATATATATATATATATAAACATATTAACGTAATAATGTTTGTTTAGGTTTCTGTACATTAATTTTATCCAATCTAACTTTCATGGTAGAATTTTATAATCTTCAGATTTAATTAGTTATTAGGTGTTGTAGTGCATCACCATTTTTGTGAGAACATGGAAATATGGAATAGTTGTATATCACATTCCATATTTTATAGGTTGTATGATACATCCAATTTTTTATATGCTAATTTTGCGTACAATAGAATACATGAATATATTTATATGGGTATTTTGTATAATTTGGAATGCTGAAGTGTTTTCGAAAAGTTGGAGACTCTGTAATCGCTCGAAAAAAGCTTCCTTTAATAATATAGATAGATATTGATTGCTTGTGAGGTGGAGTGTTTCGTGTGGTGTAAATTCATTTCCTTAATTCTATAGCCCAAATGAAATGAGAAGATTACATGGAATATGAGGGAGTATATTTTTAGTAATTCTCGCCATTGTTCTTCCATAGACAAGTTTTACTATTTCATATACTTTTTCACCTTATTTTCCATAACTTACCTTTTCTACTGAATTCATACAGTGGGGTTTGCAAACGGATTTCGACATTGACTACGATGTTCAAATAGATCCAAGAACGGGTTCATCTACTAGCCAAGTCCTTAACTCAGAGGACATTATGAGAAAACATATATTCGAGAGGTTGGAAAGTACTGATAAGAGGAACATGGCCACAGTATGCAAAGTGTAGGGGTATAGAGCGCGACGGAAGCGAATAGATTCAGCTAAAGATAAAAGAGAAATTAAAGAAAGACGGTAAAAATGACACCGGGATTTTTAGGTGGAAAACCCCTCTTTAAAGAGAGGTAAAAAAACCACCGGCGAGAGAGCCAAATAATTCCACTATAATAAAATGGGAGTACAAGAATATTTCCTCTAAGGCCGACAGACAATAGCCCAAATATTATACTCTTTACGGGTTAAACAATTATACCCGAAATATGAAAAGAGATAATAAGAAAGAGGAAAGATAAGTGAGGAGATGAATGTGTTGTGGTGCGTTTAAGCAAACAATACGCAAGGGTATTTATAGTGCCCAAATGGTTGTGTGAAATCATGCACCATTGTCAAAGAACATATGCTACTAGACTTGCAGGCCTAGATGAAGAAATTGCTACACCTATGTAGCTCACAACACTATTGCTTGTGAAGAAATGGTGAGCACCGTCCAACACAAAGCTTGGGCAAAATGGTTTCAGTAACTCTCTTATGCGACGGTTTTATTCCGTATTTTTTTCAAAATATGACCACTTTGTGGTAAATAGTGACCACTTTTTGGTAAATAGTGACCACCTTGAAAATAAAAGCTTTTTTTAGTCATAAAAGATGGTAACTATTTATTAAAAAATATGGTCACTATTTGTCAAAAAGTGATCACTATTAACTGGTCGCACCATGCGACGGTCTCACACAAGAATTTGTGAAATGGTTTAGTGTAGGAATAGATGGACCGAGATTCATAGATTACAAAAGGAGCTTCACAAGAGAAGCAGAAAATGGCGTCGCTAGGATAAGAAGAGACGATAATGTGGTAAGCTCGTATGGTTTATGTTGGATGAGCAAAACTAAAAAAACAAGGTTACAAGGGATCTCTTTCATATTGATCAAAGGCTCGACATAATAAGAGCTAAGCTTGAGACGATTTTTATCCAACATGTATTATTCATAACTTGTGGAATTAGAAGGAATTAGAAGTTGTCTTGGCAAATTACCAATTCTTATGTTTGAATTTTAAATATGATTTCCAGATGGTATTACTTTTAATTATTTAACTAATATTGGTGTCCGGCTTCGCCCGGGCTACCTATATTTATCATTAAAATTTATTTTAATTAAATACGTTTTAAAGTTGTATAACTCATAAATTTATCATCAATATATTTTCTTATGACATATCTTTAAATTACGATAAAATAAATTATTAGACAATTCATTACTCCCACTTTTAATATTTTACTTTAATCAATTGGTCGGCTAATTATTCATATTTTTTTTATTGTTAGTATTGTTTCTTTTATACATTCGTTATTACTAATGTTACTTTCACTACTCCCGTCGTATTTATTGTTACTTTCATTACTCCCACCGTAATTATTGATACTTTCACTAATGCCGCATTAATATTAAAAATTTCACTACTCCCGTTGTTGTTCTATTACTTTCATTACTCTATGTTCTAATATTGTTACTTTGACTATTGAAATGAGTGATTATTATAATTTGATTAGCTGATTATTAAACATGCAATTTGAACACATGCAATTTTAAGAAGCTCATATATTTATATAAATATATTACATATATGTTAAATCAATTTAAAAGAATTATGCAATATTATATATTTTGGAAACTTGATTTATTTACCTTTTAATAGTTTCCAAAATATTCCGTGTAAGTTAAATAATTATAAATTTTTAATTTAATGTATATTTTATGCTACTAATTAATACCATAAGTGGGGCATGTTTATTTTAAGGAAAATCACCCTCTTTTGGTATTTTCTAAATTTATACTTCAACCAAAATATATAATATTTACATTGAAATCGCTTGATCCGGTCCATCTCACAGCGCTATCGATTAAAAATTATATAATATAATTAATTTGTATAACTTTATTTAATTACATGAAAGTCCATTGGTTTCACGATTTAATATATAGTATAGATAGATAGATTGATTGATAGATAGATTTTGGATGTTTATTGATTCAGCATTCCCCTATAGGACCGTCCTATAGCATAGCCGCATAGGACTGGCCTAGAGATGATCATGGGTCGGGCCGGGCCGGGTCGGGTTTGGGCCGGGTCGTGGCATAAATTAAGCCTAAGTGTGCGGGTCGGGTCGGGTCGAGCCAAATGTGCGGGCCTATTTTGTTGGCCCAAACCCTGCCCATGCGGGCTTAAAGCGGGCTTCGGGCCAATTCAAGCCTATAATATTTACTCTTCAAATGACTTTAAAAATATCATTATGTAACTAGATACTCTGTCATCCAAAAAATTCATACATAATTATGTGATTTGATCGGTATTGTCAATATAAGGAGTATGAATGTAGTTGAACAAATGAATTAGTGAAATGTGCATGTAGTCATGTACATAGTATTGTTACGGTAATTTTTCAACAAATAAACGTAACCTAACATGATAAACTAGTGAAATATGCATGTATAGTACTGTTTGAATATTACTAATTTTAACAAATTACTACGGAGTACTAAATGGTAATTGATTTGTTAAATCAAATAAAATTTTGTTTATGTTCGGGTCGGGCCGGGCTAATATTCGGGCCTTAGAGTCGGCCCAAACCCGGCCCTATTATTTAATTCGGGCCATGGGCTTTTTCGGGCCTAAAATCAAGGCCCAAGCCCTAGTAAAAATCGGATTGGGTCGGGCCGGGTCGGGCTAGCGGGCCTAGGCCAGCGGGCTTGGGCCATTTGATCAGCTCTAGACTGGCCCAATAGCAGAGGAGCCCAAGGATAATATTTCATTTTATTTATATTTTAATTATATATTAACAACTCGGTAATTTATGATGAAAACTAATATATTTAATAATTTAAATGTACAAGTTATCAATATAAAATTTTAGGCTACGAAAATAAAATATTTTTTTACAAATTCATTAAGTAATTTATTTGAACTTTTGGTTAATTGACTAGTCTTATGTAAAGAATGGTCTTATACAAAAAATTGTGTTATTGATTTCAGTCAATTGAGTTATTATTCACTATATTTTTTGATTTATTAAGTCAATTGGGTCATTATTCAATACTATTATGTATTCAGTCACTTTGCCGGCCTATTATTATTCAATTGATAAATTGTGTTAAACATGAAACTTCAATTGAACTCCATTTGAAAAACTTTGTTGACACATATGTGAAAAGGGGCTTCACTTGGTAATTTTATGGATTAATCACATGGCCCATATGTGCTATTTTTGAATTCTAGAGGGTGAAATTGGGCCTCATTGAAAGGTTGTGTTAACACATTCCAAATTAAACGACTCTTTTATTCCAAATTAAATTCCTTCTTTTTTATTCATAATAACACTGGACGGAAGGTAAATTAAAAAGATGAACAATGGATTGATTGATTTTAACAGAAAAATAAGTAACTGATTGATTTTAACTAGAAAAATAACAAGCATAATGGAACAAATCTAAATTTGAAAGGATCACAAAGAATACGAAAACAGTAAATTAAAGCTTCTTTTTGCAATTTATGAAAATTATCACAATACATATTAAATTAAAATTAAGATTACAACCTATGAATAAATAATAATCCAAGTGCAAACTTTTTTCTCACATATAAAATAATATTTTTGCCATCAATTGACGTACTCTAATTTCTAAAGATTTTTGTTTAGATTATCAACTCGTTCATGTTCCGATCTACTTCATCACTTTCATCCCGAAAAAAGCTACAGTTATACTCGGTGTATAGAATCTTCAATACACCGCGAGTAACGTCATGACACATGGCTACGGTGGGAAGTCAGATAGAATCTATTTTGTTATATTTTGAGCCACATTTTAGAACTTAAATTTAAAATTTGAAATTTTTCAAATTTTTTTTGAGTATTATATTTTCAGATTTTATAAATATACTTAATTATATTTTCTTATTATTTCCTTTTTTTCTTTTATCATCTATATTGCTGCTCGTTTAATAACCATGGCTAACTTGATTCTACTGCCGCCGCGACAAGTTCGTACCCCCACCACTGCCTCATCCCGTCGTCAAACCTACTGCCGCCGCCGACTTCTCTCGGCAACGAACACCCTCACAACCTCATCCCCACCGGTGCGCTAGCCTCCTCTCCATACCTCACGGCAATAGAGTAGTGTATGTACATATATTTAGCAGTTTCTGACGCACCACCGCTTCACGCCGCCGACAGCCTCCACCTCCTCCCTGTGCACCGCCGACAACCTCCTCGTCCTCCTGTGCGCCGCCTTTCCATTCCAACCACCTCCTATATAGTCATTGACTTTAGCAATATATTCGGCCTTATTAGTCGGATGTATTCGAAGCAATTTGAATTGCACCATTTTTCTTAAGCTAGACGTGATTTTTTTCAATGCTCAATGACACCATATTCTTAATCTAGGTTATGTATGTAAGTTGTTTTTTAAGTAAAATTTTACATATTCTTAATCAATTTATTGATTTTAACATTATTATTCAAAAATTGACTTTAGTCGGAAGAAAATGATGTTATTAGTAGAATTATACAACTATTACGTCACTAATGAAAAATTGACATTAATCGGATTATACAAATTAATTATTAAAATAATTATTGACAACTTTAAAACTATTGTTCACGTTATTAATTGAACTATACAAAACTACATTATTAATTAAAAATGACGTCGGTAAAACATTGTCACTATTAAATGAAGCAAACGAACATTTGTGATCTTAATTGTAGGATGATTTTCATGTTATTAGTCAACTTCAAATTTAAATTCTTATGTTCAAAATTAACTAGAGGGTTTTAGAGTTTATAGGTTCGTATGTCTTAGGGTTTCGGGTTTCCTAGGATTCCATGTTTTTAGACAGGGTTTATGGTAATGCGAAATAAGAAATTACGTAATTATGATAGAATAAATGAATAATGAACGTAATGACATATGTGAGTGATTGAACGTAATAGAATAATGATCGCTTAATGTCATGACAAAAGGCATGATGTGATAGTTTGAACGTAATTGTAATAAGATGATCACGTTACGCGATTTGATACTAAATGTGAGCGATATAACGTTAAAATAATAAAATGATCGGTTTATGGGGTACAAATAAAATGTGCTCTCTTCAAAGTTGCATGGAGTAGTTTACTAAATTAAAACAACATTTTATGTGATTTAAGCTAAATTGTGATTAATTTAACGTAATTTTAACACAATGATGACTTTATGAGACTTACTACTAAACGCGATCAATTGAATGCAACTATATGAATAACTAGTTTATGAGATTTGAAGAGAAATGCAATTGTTTGATGTAATTATAATGGAATTATCCGATTTATGCGATATAAGGGTTGTTGTTCTTATATGAACTTATTTTTACTTGAATGAACTTTAATTTAACTTATTGTTTAAGAAAACTAAATAGATTATATATATCATAATGTAAGTTAAGAGTAGGTAAACGTGTTGATACTGTTAGCTAATAGGTTACAATACTTGGCTCAAATGTTCATATTGATCTTCTCCTCGATACCAGAGTTCGTTTCTTCACGCAGTCACTAGCAATTTTTTTCTTCGATTTTGTTTTATTACCATTAAAATAAGTTTTTTTTTCTACAACTCTGTTTTATTACCAAAAAAAAAATTATTTCTTCAACTCTGTTTTATTACCATTAAATTTTTTATTTATTTTTCAGGTCTGTTTTACATTAAAATTAAATTATTATATGGTGCTATTGAGTATTGAACCTTGGAAAGTAGCACATATGCCACTACATTAATTGCATGAAGTTCAAGCACAAAAGTTAATCCTACGTGAAAGATACTCCTATGAATTAATTTTAGGTTTCTCTTCTTTGTTTTTTTTGTTTATTTTTTTTTTCTTACAAAAAGTAATTATATAGTCATTAGGGTAAAAATTTTAGGAGATATTTTAGGAGAGGTGGATAAATATTTAGTTAAGAATTAATATTAATTTAATTATACGAAATATAATTATTAATCATCATACAAAAAATAATGAAACTCTTACAATTTTACCTCACATTATTTTATTTCTTTCCCTCCAATGATGAAAATTTTCCCTCCAACCCTCTTCATAGTTTCATCTATTACTACAAAATAGATTCTTTTATATGTCAAATTTTAATTGGTGGTGTATAGAAGATTCTATACACCGAGT
>JAIUZE010028589.1:0-15672 GCA_022085475.1 Heliosperma pusillum
TCTATGTACGTTTGATGTGATATGCCTGGGAGAACCCGGAGTTACTCCCCCCTGACTGTGGCGTTCATGTTTTTCATGGATGAACAGGTTGCTTGATTTGGATGGCTTTTTGCTTATGATATTTTGGGTTCGGGTGTGAGCTAGCGGGCGTTGTCCCTGGAAGTTTCACCTCTAGACGATATTAGCTAGTTTTGCTAAACACTTGTTCTTTGCTAACATTTTGAGAGACTCCGTCTCTTTGTTATATTCCGTACTTAGTTTGTAATGTTTTGACACTCCTCGTATTTTCTATCTTGCATGTATAAAAGTTTTAAAAACTTCACATTTCCGCTATATATTTCACATGCTTGTTTGTTTTATATTTCCGCATTCGCGAGGGTTGTCACAAGATTAAGGTTACAACTAAAAGGATAATGAAGATGAAAAGAAACATAAAATAAACTTGTATAAACTTGAATTCAATTATCAATTCTTACAAAAATATGAGACTAAATGCCTATTCTCCTTCTAAAATGATGCTACGTTATCTCTCTAAAAATTGATGTCTCTCTAAAATTTTCTTCAAAATTCTTTTATATCCTCCTCTCAAAAGAAAGAAGAATTTCAATAAGAAAACTAGCAAAAGTCGCCGTCGGCTGGAATTTCACCCGAGTCAGTTGGAATTTCACCGGTCGGGTGAAATTTCATCTGACGGCAAGGTATATACAAACGGTCAAAAGCTCGAGAAAGCCAACGGGTGAAATTTTGCCTGGTCGGTTTACCCGGTCAGGTAAAGTTTCACTCGACCGAGTGAAATTTGAAATTTTGTTCGACGGCTGTAGTCCCAAGATTGCTGAAATCGGTTCAATATTTTGCTGCTCTCGCCTTGATCAGCGTTCCATCATGTTGCCAGATGTGGTCCCTACGAAATTACACGTATGTAGACACAAATTGACTTAAATTTGCAAAAAGCCAAAAAGGGTGTGAAGGTTGAATTAAGACGCGGTCATGGTAAAAAATAACTAAAATGACTTAAAGAACTAGTTCTATTAAGACAAAGAGGGGTCAAAATGTGTAAATATGGTGGCGGAAATAGAGCTATCGCATCTCTCTACACTACCTAGATTACTCGTCCGCTAGTAATCCAAGGACACGACCCTTATCTAAAGCAAGCAATGATTCAATTTGCTATGCTCTTCCAATAGATGGTACACAATTAATGGGCCTCTCCCGTCCCTTCAACTCACAACAAGGCTACCATGAGTTAAGATACCCTCTTGCAAGGCAAATGGGGGCTTGCGGAAAAATACGGACTATCTAATCAATTAAGCAAATAAGCAAGTATATGTAAGTCTTACAAAATAAAAAGGACGTCAAATAAGTAGCAAGCCTCAAATGTCTCCAAACGTATGGCAAATGAGCTTTTCATTTTACCATATTATTTTCTAAAATTCAACTACGACATAAAGGATGAAAATTAAACACTCCAAAACCGCCACAGTTTCATTATCCATCTTCTAATCTTGATTTGCGACTTGCCAAGGGGCAAGGCAATGATGGAGCGATATCTCCCCCGACATTACGAGCATTGTAGACGGGCATAACTCTACTACGGTCGTCACAGCTAGGCTTGGCGACAAGGTGGAAGAGATCAGGATGTATAGTAAGTCTAAGGAAACTTATTATTTGAAGATGAAATGTGACCTCCTTATTGAATTTATTGGGATAAGGTGATGGTTGACTCACCACCACTATCTTCATTCCTCAAGATTTGGTCAATCGATAGGCCTTTCATGGTGGAAATCGGGAAGACGGAAACCCTCAAAGTTTGTGTTATTTTCTTTATTTTTTATTTTTATTTTTTTTTTAATTTCTCAATATTTTTTAGAATTTCTTGATTTTGGGGATCATTGTTTTTTTTTACTAGTTTGCAAAAGATGGGAAAGACTCACTAATTTTTGTGAAGTTTCAAATTTTTGTGATTTTGAATTGGACTAAACAGATGCGTACGTTTTCTGGTTTGATATGGTTTTATTTTCCAAGTATAAGAGGACACCTAGAGTCAAGTTAGTTAAGGAAACATCACATCAGGAGAGGTGGACAAATAGAATTATAGAAGTTACCCTTTGAACGCCTCATGAAACAACATCGGACTATGCACAATGTCAAAGTGTTGGTTCAACTGCTTTAAAGCCATTCTCTTTAGAAATGTTGAACACTAGAATTAATACTTTATCAATTAAAGCTCAAAATATTTTGCATTTATTTTGTAAATATAAATACAAAATTCTTCCTCTACGAAGTCCCCTCCTAATCATACAATAATCATACAATTAATACTAATCATATTCTCTTTTTCCCCAATTCAATTAGGGTTTCAATTTTTCAAACGAAATCACATATTAGAATTACTTACCGACGCAATCAATAAGGCAATGAGAGATCTAATCCGGCACAGGCTTATTAGGGATATTCGTCAGAGATTTGAGAGAGATTTGAGAGAGATTTGAGAGAGTTTTTGAGAGAATTATTTTGTGTTAATAATGTGACTGAAATTTTTTGATTTAATCTCTTCTTAAAACCGTAAATGAAACCGTCCGCGAAATATCCTCAGATTGGTGTACTCGATTGATAAGTGATATTTTGTACTAATTTATCCCCCGTTTTAGCTCGATTTCCATACGATTTATGCACTTTGTTAAGTGATTAACGAGCTAATATTGCTATTCTAGTTGTTTTGCGTGTTTTGACTCGTTTTATAGGAAATGAAGCGGTTTTGATATATTTTCCTACTTTATGGAGCAAAGGCACTAGGATACGATTTTTCAAGGAATTGACGATAGCCAGTTCGCGATTTGATTACGATTCCGCTACATCCTTCCTCAATTGGATTTATTTTGGACTTTGGCTTTGAACTTAAAAAGGAAACCTCAACCCAAGTCAAAAGAAGATCAGCCCAAGCCCAATTCCGTATTGCATTGACTAAGACCAAGGCATAGGATTCCGTGCCTAAGACGAAAAGACGGAAGAATCCATCTTGCACACTTACCTGATCGGATTACCATTTACCCGATCGGGTATTTCTGCAATTGGACGTTACTTAGCTCTTCTTCAACCGAGCTTAAATGGGTGATTTAATGGTTTGACTATGGTATGAATTTGGACAAGGGATCAGCAGCCATGCAGCCCTATCAAACCAATGATCATCACACACAATTATCATCACATACTACACAACTTCACATAATCATCTCTTATCTCATATCTCTTTTCATATTATCTTTTAGCATATTTTCATACAATAACACATTTTATAGTTTATTTCTTAGTGTTTCTCCAGTGTTTTCATAGCTTTTGTTATTGGATATTTGTTTTTTACTTTCGTTCTTATATACTCATATTCCAAACTCGGTAATTCTCTATCTTTTACTATGCAATTTTCATCATGAACCTTAAACTAATTAGTATTATTTTCATATTGTTGCTTTTAGGAAATCAATCTAAATTTAATCTAGTTAAAACTGAAATATTGTTTAGGATGTCACATTATATTTTACCTAATCATATAATCATAGAATTCATCACTAGAATCATTATTAATATAATTACCATAATCACTTTAGTATTTATACTTCATAGTTTAATTTCATACATCTTTTTCTTATTAATTTACTTAATCACATGATCACATAAATTAGATTAATTCTAATATTGTAAAATTATCATTGTGTAAATAAAATAAATAGAGTTGTAATATTGAAATGATTTACGAGTTAAATGAATTAAAAGAGGAGTAGATACCATTTGAACCATCTAATTGTTTCTTCCTTTGGTCGTGTCAAATTCTATAACTATGTTTAGTGGCCATAAACAATTGTTTGTATTAGTCAATTTCTATCTTTGTAACGAGAGTTGGGATGGGAATTAGGACTGCCAATAGGGGTTTAGTGACTTAACCATGCTGAGAGGACGTTAGGACCTACTAAAAGGTTGGTACTAATCCGAAAGGAATATAGCGCTACAAGGCCTAGACAATCATAGTAATTCTAATGTTGGTATCAATGAAACTTTTAACTAGTTTTACATGTATTTTTCTTTCACTATTTCAATTTGATTAGATAGTTTAATTTACCGTTTTAGATAGTTTATTTTATTGTTATCTAGTTAGTTTACTTTATCATCTTTCTATTTCCGTTCTTAGATAGTTTACTTTATTATTATTATCTAGTTTATTAGTTTAGTCAGATAGTCTTTCAATATTGTCATTTAAATATCGCCTTTAGTTAGAATTTAATCGTTGTCATTCGGATCAGAGAACTTCCCCGATCGGGTACGTGACAACCCGATCGGGTAAGTAGTCTGTTTTGAGTTTTACATTTTGCAATTTACATATTTGTCATTTTATTTTCGTCATTTACATACTTGTCATTTTATTTTATGTTAATAATTTATTCAACCACCTCAAATGACTCGAACTTAAATAAAAATCAATCCATAGCAATTCATAGTTAACACGTACTCCCTGAGGATCGACACCCTACTTCCCTAATTACATTCCTTATGTTGTTAGCCTAAGTGCGGGTAATTATTTTTGTATCGGGACCGCGACATAACCGATCAAATTTTGGCGCCGTTGCCGGGGAGCACGGTTTTGTTTATCTATGTATTGTTGGTTTTTGTTTATCATTTCTACCATTTTTAGGTGCAACCGTACCTAAATCGTTACTAACTTTCTCTTTTGTGTTTTTCTTGTAGGTTGACAAAAATGGTACTAATAAGGGAAGATCCAAGGTACCGGGTTTTTGAGCTCGCTAGTGGGATCCTAAGGGTCCATATGACTTTGATTGCTCTCATAGAGGGTAACCAATTTAGTGGAAAACCAAACGAAAACCCGTCACACCACCTTCAAACCTCTTGCGAATTGTGTCAAACCTTTATGAGGGAGGGAATCACCCAAAATGAAATTAGAGAAACACTTTTTCCTTTGTCACTAAAGGGAGAAGTTAAATGGTGGTTCACCCGTCGTTTAAAGGAAGCCACAAGACCAATGCAGTGGGAAGAGATTGTTATCGCTTTTCACCGTAGGTTTAGAACCAATTTGTCAAACCTATCAATTAAATCACAAAATGAAAGTGGGGAAGGTTCACAAACCAATGGGGGAGAGCGAAAGAAGAGTCGAGTGGAAACTTCAAATGATGTTGACACTACAATTTCCTTGGCTTGTCCCGTTCAACCAAACGAAACCACCCCAAAAAGCACTTTATATCGCCCAAAAGTTTTCAACCCATTTACCTCATTAACAACACCATGTGAACTTTGTGGGGGAATAGGGCATGCACCTCAATGATGTGGGAACAAACTCACACCCTTAAACCCTTTCCACCCACAATTTCACCAAACTCAACCCATCAATGCATCTCATACATTTCCACACTCCTCCTTTCAAAATGATCAACTTATAGCTAAAGTAGATATCAAGTTAAGGGAAGTAACCTATGCCCAACATAAGATGTACTCATACTTCTTTTCTAGCTTAAACTCACTCAAATCAACCATTTTGTCTCTCCAAAAGAGAGTAGAGGAGTTGACCCCATCGAGTTCTAGTCAACACACCCAAGGGAGTGAAGTACCATCGATTGTCACAATTGACATGATTAGTGCCAAACCTTGTGATCATCCTCTTGGGAATGGAAAGAGTAAGGAGACAATTTTTAGATTACCCCATGAACTTTGCAACAATCCAACACTATCCAAACCAACCAAAGTCCCTACACATGAGGAGACATCTCGTCTCGAAGCTTTGATCATGACATTGATAAAAGCTCAAGGGAAATTAGAAGGAAGAATTGAAGAAGCAACTTTGGCAACAAACGAAGCTTTTTCAAAATTAGAAGCAAGGATTGGCAAGATATCTAGAGAAAAAGAAGCAACCAAGAACTCCAAGGAATCTACCCTTGAAGAAGGGAAGATTATCATTCCTTCCAAACTTAAGGGCCCAGGTTGTTTCAACATTTCTTTTACAATGTGTTTTCATAAGGTCAAAGGTGCATTGTGTGATTTAGGTGCCGCTATTAGCGTCATGCCTTTTGATGTCTATCATGACCATTGTTCAATACAAATGAAACTCACTAGTACTAGCCTTCAACTAGCCGATGGATCTATGCATACTCCCGCATGAATTGTGGAAGATGTCCCAATACGGATTGGATACTTCCTCATTCCCGTCGATTTCTATGTCATATTTTCAAAGAAGGAAAGGGATGACTATATTATATTAGGAAGACCCTTCCTAAATACGGTTGGAGCTTGTATAGATGTGAAAGGAGAGAAGATCACGTTTGAAATAGATGGATCGAGTGTCACCTTTGATAAAAAGGGGAATGTGTTGAGCGTTGGAGATAACGACCTCGAGGCTTTCAAAGCTTCGGAAGCATGTTTAGAATGAAATTGCCATGGGTGTTGGCAAAAGGTAAATGAGGAAATTCAAGGACGAATCCAGCTACAAGGAGCTCAAATCCCTTCATAAGGCTTAAGGAGGGATAGCAAAACAAAGTCTAGCATGACTTAAAAATGCGCTTGTCGGGAGGCAACCCGTCTTTTTCTTTACTTTTTCTTTATGCATTCTTTATTTCTCTTATTAGACAATAATTTGGACTGTTTTATTTGGACAATATTTTTGGATTTTGTGTTGTAATAATTAGGAACAATTATCGTTTTACTCATTATTTCCATTTAGCAAATGCATGTTTAGTTAATAGTTTTTCATACTTAGAATCGGAGGACTTATTGAGACAAGACGGAGCTATCCTTGGCCCAAGTTGTCAAGATTACTAAGGTTAGTAAGTATGTTCAAGGACATAGCCTAAAGGTAAGAGCAAGTGGCGAAGAAAAAAGACGCAAAAACGGACCCGCGAACTTCCCCGATCGGATTGATATATACCCGATCGGGTAAGTTGGCTGCTTCGTATTTTGCTCTAATTTCTTCTATAAAACCCACTTGCTACCCTTTTCTTGCTGCCTTATACCCGTGTTCTTCAATTTTAAAGCTCAAATTTCTCTCAAAACCTTCAATTCTTAGTCTTTTCTTACAAAATTTGTTCCTATAATTCATCAAGGTCAACTTCTAAGCATCATCAAGTAAGTTATTTCTACTTTAGTTACTTCAATCTCTCTATATTTTTCAGAACTCCAACATGAACAAACCCTAACTCAAATTTGGGGGGTCTTGATTTTGATTGCAAAACTTGTTTAAATTGGATTTCTAATGATTCTTACATGCTATAGAGTGAATTTTAGTGATTAATTAGGATGATTACTATGATTTGATTGCTCATATGCTAATTAGGATACTCTTCTTTACTATATGCTAACAACTTTTGCTTAAGTGGTAGTATGATGCTTGAATTCATGCTTTATACTATGAACTTATGATCTTATTATGTTAATTTAGCATTAGTACCCTTAGGTAGTAGCCAAACTCATGATTTAAGTATATGTTGTTCATCTTAGTGGCATATTGTTATGCTTAAAACATCCATTTGTGCTCAAAGTTAGTATTATAACACTTATGCTATCCAATTATGTTTATGAATGAAGTGTTTTAATACTAGTTATTTGTAGAAAATGACACCTACATTAAGGAAATCAAAGAGGGCAAGAACCTCCACTCAAGGAGAGAGTAGTAGAGCACAAGAGGAAGATATAGAAATGCTTGAACCAAATGATCAACTCAAAAATCAAGGAAATGCTATGCATGATCCTAGCTTTCCGGATGTAGAATTTAGTTCACATAAGCAATGGCAAAATTGGTGTATACTTAAAAGCAAAGGTATGAGGGCTACCAAGTTCCTCAATGTTTCTTCTTTAAGGCATATGAAACTTTATCAGCATGTTAAAGTGTTATTTAGGGGCCTAGGTATGAATGCTAGCATGAACTTTAGCTATGAGACCTACCCTCAATTAACCCTTGAATTCTTAAGCTCTTTTGAGTTACATAGGTCTAGAAATAGAAACACCATGCCTCAAGTTCAGTTTCGTTTGTTTAATGATGATTATAATATGAACTTAGAGAACTTTGCTAGACTATTTGGTCTCACCACTGAGGATACTGTTACCTCACCTCCGGAAGGCTTTGATATTAGCCTGCTTTGGAGTGCTATTTCGACTTACCCTGTCTCTCGTTGGGACCATGTCCCACACCAACATATACATCATCCCGCCATTAGAATCTGGCAAAGATTCATGGGATGGACCTTCTTGGGTCGTGTTGAGCCTCATTTGGTGAGACGAGTGGAGTTAGAAATGTTAGGAGGATTTTTGAATGTGAATGGTGATGAACCATGGTCTATTAATATTCCTTATCATTTTGCTGTTCAGTTGACCAAAGCTATTAATCCTAAGAACACTGCCATTGTCTATGGAGGTCTTATCACTCACCTTGCTATGCGAGTTTGTGGTTTTAACCAAGCCACCACCGGCCTCCAGGCATTGACTACACCTCCCACCGAGATGGGAAATGGGTTGGATTATGCTTATTTTGTTCAGCTCAACTGGTTTCGAGTCTCTCACCCCCATATGATTTGGAGGATAGCTGGCCGTGATTCGGTCAAGTTGACCGCCGAGGTAGAGCAAATTCCATTTCTTCGGCATCGTCCTCAACTTCAAGAGGGTGAGGCTATCTTACCCCGACCCACTTACTACCTTCATGTTGGGGATATTACCCACATTGACCCCCCTGTTCAACTTAGATCCCACCGCCCTGAGGTAGGATCATCCTCTCACTCGACCCATGCTGCGGACGATGTGACCGCCATGTTTGAAGCCCTAACCTTGTCCGTTAATAGAATTCAGTCCGACCAGCAGCTTGCTTTTCACCCCATCTATGATCACTTTGCTAGGCAAGGTCTGATTAGACCTGAGGGCCCCCACCCGTCTTTTTATACTTGGCCCGAAGGGGGGTATGATACTACTTATGATGCAGGTATGCAGCAGACCGGACCGGATTACTATGGAACCGACTATGGCGTCGAGAGTTTTGGGGGGTATATAGGTGATTTTGGAGATCACCAAGTGGAAGAGTACCAATCCTTAAGAGCCAGCGACCCAACCGGGATCATTACTTCTCGTGGTAGTTATTATTCTGCAGATGATACCTACTATACAGATGCTTCTGGATCCGCATCCGAGCCACCTCCTTCTGAGAGGAGAGGCCGTAGCTGGTGGCCTTTGTGATGAGATGATGAGCTCCCCTTGTTTATACTAGCTTGGGGGAGGCTAGACAATTTTGTAAGAATTTTATTTCTTTCCTTTATTTTTCGCATTTGTAGTTTTTCTTTTTAAAGCCCCTTTTCCCATTAGAATTTCAACCTGTTTCTCTGTTCTGTGTGCTATCAACCGTTTTTCGGTTTGTTTCTGTTATAATTGCATGCACATTGAGGACAATGTGAAGTTTTAGCTCGGGGGAGGATTTGCATTTAGGATTGCATTTAGATTTTTAGTTTTCTTTTTAGTTTATTTTCTTTTAATTTTCTTAGTTTCTTTTTAGTTTTTATTGAAAAAAACAGAAAAAAAAAACACAAAAAGAAAAGATCATTTCCATCTTACATTTCTCGTTTTATAGTTTTTATAAGCTGATGTTTCGTTATATTATGAGGAATTGTGCATTCATGGGGATGTCTTCTACACAGTAGGTAGAAAATTGCATTTGGACTTAATTAAGCTTGATCTTGACTTTGGCAAGCTACTCATATTGTAAGGTAGAGCCTCCAGTGGTTGGTACATCAGAACCTGATCCCATCTTAGGAGTGAGTAGTTTCTCCTTATAGTCTGTGTTACATCAAAACGCATAAGTATGGTTTTTATTCCATTTTCTATAAGTATTACTGTCATGATCTACATTTTGAAGCCATTCAATCTCTTGTTCACATTTTGCAAAAACACCCTTCTTTCTAGCTACATTATAATATTGCCTACCCTTGTTGAGCTAGTAACCAACTATATGTGTAGGGGTGTTCTGTGCTTTTGCGATGTTCTGATAATGCCACCATTTGGTGTGAACTTGTCTCGGGATTGCTGATTCCCGGGTTTTGATGTGAAAAAGAAAAAGAGAAAAAAAGAGCTTTGAAAAAACGATGAAAAATGAAAAAAAATGAAATTGAAAGCTCAAAAGGAAAAAAAAAAGAGAAAAGAAAAACAGGAAAAACGCTTCCATGAAAAGAAAAGAAAGAAAAATTATGGGAAGTCGTAACTTGATTTTTCATGTTCAATAAGCCAATATGCTGCTTTTGGCTTTGACTTTTGTTGATGGGAATTGGTAGATTTGGATTGAGTATATATCCACTACACATTTGGTTATTACTAGCTTGACTTTAAGCTCCACATGACCAAAATCATTTGTCCACTTTTTTACCCAAATTTCCCAAGCCTCTTCTTTACTTTTCTAATGCTTCTTACATTATATTTTGATCATGATTAGTCTTACTTAATGATTTTGGATTGTCTACCATACTAGACTGCGGGCACATTCTTATAAGTTGTAGATAGGAGAGTGTCACTTCAAATTTAACCCAATATTTCCTATTTTACACAAATTTGAGTGATGAGTGTACCATGAGAGTCCATTGTAAAAAGATCATGCAAGAGCTGAAAAGGTCCAAAGAATATTTTCTATGCTGCGCCGTTATGTAAATCTCAACCATGATTCACATTTTCCTTCGCCCTTGTTGCTACGGGCTTATGATTCATCTACTTATTAAGAGCTTACTTTTTGAGATTTGTATGATAGATTGATCATTGTTAGCTACCCTTGTCTAGTTATGATTGTTATGTTTGCTTGAGGACAAGCAAGGGTTTAGCTTGGGGGAGTTTGATAAGTGATATTTTGTACTAATTTATCCCCCGTTTTAGCTCGATTTCCATACGATTTATGCACTTTATTAAGTGATTAACGAGCTAATATTGCTATTCTAGTTGTTTTGCGTGTTTTGACTCGTTTTATAGGAAATGAAGCGGTTTTGATATATTTTCCTACTTTATGGAGCAAAGGCACTAGGATACGATTTTTCAAGGAATTGATGATAGCCAGTTCACGATTTGATTATGATTCCGCTACATTCTTCCTCCATTGGATTTATTTTGGACTTTGGCTTTGAACTTAAAAAGAAAACCTCAACCGAAGTCAAAAGAAGATCAGCCCAAGCCCAATTCCGTATTGCATTGACCAAGACCAAGGCATAGGATTCCGTGCCTAAGACGAAAAGACGTAAGAATCCATCTTGCACACTTACCCGATCGGATTACCATTTACCCGATCGGGTATTTCTTCAATTGGACGTTACTTAGTTCTTCTTCAACCGAGCTTAAATGGGAGATTTAATGCTTTGACTAGGGTATGAATTTGGACGAGGGATCAGCAGCCATGCAGCCCTATAAAAGCCAATGATCATCACACACAATTATCATCACATACTACACAACTTCACATAATCATCTCTTATCTCATATCTCTTTTCATATTATCTTTTAGCATATTTTCATACAATAACACATTTCATAGTTTGTTTCTTTCTTACAAGTTTTAGAATATAGTTTATTTCTTAGTGTTTCTCCAGTGTTTTCATAGCTTTTGTTATTGGATATTTGTTCTTTACTTTCGTTCTTATATATTCATATTCCAAACTCGGTAATTCGCTATCTTTTACTATGCAATTTTCATCATGAACCTTAAACTAATTAGTATTATTTTCATATTGTTTGCAGCGTAATTAGGGGGGTCTATGCGTTTTTGTGGAGGACCCTATGAACGGCCCAAAGTCCGAATGACGACCAAGGGGCTGCCCCAATGTGGCAGCAACAAAAGGGGGACTTATGAGGGTTTATTTGTGTCCTAAGCCTATGAAAAACATGAAAGATATGGTTGTGAACCAAGGGCCACAAGACCGGCTCATGGCTCGACCCACAACCTACTCGAGCCAAGAAGTTGAACCACACAAGTCCACCTCCCTAACACAAGCTCGATATGATCAAGACCCAAACTACAGACAAGCACAAGTTTGGACCTCAACCTGGACAGCAAGTTTAGCTTAGCTCACAGCCTAGCATAGAACCAAACTAACCTCACTAACAGACGTAGGTCGATCACCCACAGCCTAGCCCAGGGCGACCACCAGGCCTGGCCGATTAGGAGAGCTTAACCACAACCTAGCACAGGTTAACCTCCCTTAATCGTACAACCAAGAAAGGCATGGCCACTAATAGTTGTGACGAGGTACTCCTTGAGCTAACCCTCAAGTTTGTGTTTGACACAACTCTTTTTAATTCCTTATCAAAAACTGAATGTTACATTGGGTGGTGAGTTTCTTATATAGGGGCTCACATTACATCCTATCCATTCATCTAAAAAGCTACATCTAATGGCTACAATTGAAAGGAGCAAGAGGACAATATGATAAAGCATTACAAACAAAAGGACATAATAAAAACTAGTCTAAACAGTCCAAGGGACTGTTGAAACCGGACCAACATATGCTGCCCATGGCAGGGGCCCTCGTCCTTGTCATGACTAGCCATGTCCTTGTCATGACTAGCCATGTCCTTGTCTTTGGACTTGTCTTGGCTTGGACAACATGTGGCTGGCATGTGATGGGCATGTCCTTGTCTTGACCGAGACAAGTGGGGCTGCTATGCTCTTGTCTTGACCGAGACAAATGGACAGCCATGTCCTTGTCATGATGCTGCTCGTCTTGGTCCTCCTAGGGCTGTCATGGCCTTGTCATGGCCGTGTCTTGGCTTGCCAAGATGCTGCCATGTCCTTGTCATGGGGTCGTGTCCTTGTCTTGCCATGTCCTTGTCATTGTCACGGATTGTGGGGCTGAGACAAGGGACTGCCATGTCCTTGTCTTGGCTGCCAATTCTTGTCATTGTCCTTCCTTTTGGCTTGGCATCTTTATGAGACACAAGAGGGACCATGTGATGTTGCTTGTCCTTGGAATCTTTGGATTTGTGATCACCTTTAGACCTTGTAAAGACTCAATTAACTAGCCACCCATTTTCAGCCATGGTACTTGTTTGAGCAAAAGATGAGCCTCTTCGAAAAAGGATACTACCCCCCCCCCCCCTTTTTACTACAAACTCCTCTTGTTAAAGAAAATTTGTCCTCAAATTTTGTGGTAAGAAAAAAGAGGTAGTAAACAACAACGCAACAGTAACTTAGACTGTGACTCACAACAACACAATTTCAGAAAACTAGAAACATGTATGATGAAGAAGGCACAACAAGAGGACTCCTAACCACAGCCTAACACAGGTTTAGGATCCTTTCGTTGCCTAGCTTGACCCAAGACACTACAGCCTAGCACGCCCTGTACACACCGCCCGTCACACCCTGGGGTAAGTCATTTGTGGCTTTGGCTGGATAGTGGAAATTTCACCTCTACCATCAATCCAACGTTTTATGTTATTTTTTAATAAAAAAAAAAAACAAGGGGTTCATCCGGGTCCATCTCGTCTCGGGCTAGCTGGAGCAAAATCTCCTTAATGAAGGTAGTACTCTTAGTTATTTAAAAATAAGGATTTGATCGAGTATGGAATTCTGTTTACTCACTTTAAATTGAGTATCCTCCTACTTTTTTTTTAAAACTTTTGGGCCCTGAAACTCTTGAAGAATTGAGGCCCGTAAGTCATTTGTGGCTTTGGCTGGATAGTGGAAATTTCACCTCTACCGTCCTTAACAGGTTATCAAACTAGAACCTACAAACCACAGCCTTGCACAGGTTTGAAGGACGACTCCTTTGCACATCCATGACCCCAAATCTTCCAAGATCGTCTTGGTTTGAGAAAACACAAGAGCCTAAGCTCTGATACCACTTTGCAGCGTAATTAGGGGGGTCTATGCATTTTTGTGGAGGACCCTATGAACGGCCCAAAGTCCGAATGGCGACCAAGGGGCTGCCCCAAAGTGGCAGCAACAAAAGGGGGACTTATGGAGGTTTATTTGTGTCCTAAGCCTATGAAAAACATGAAAGATATGGTTGTGAACCAAGGGCCACAAGATCGGCTCATGGCTCGACCCACAACCTACTCGAGCCAAGGAGTTGAACCACACAAGTCCACCTCCATAACACAAGCTCGATATGATCAAGACCCAAACTACAGACAAGCACAAGTTTGGACCTCAACCTGGACAGCAAGTTTAGCTTAGCTCACTGTGTAACAACCCGAAAAGTACCCAATTTTTCTAGTAAAATATCTTACGGATACTTTTAAGCAAACTTAAGTTTTAAAATAGAATTTATTGTTTCCAGTCGAATTTGGAATTTCCGAGTTCGTATTTGGAATTTCTGCGAGATTCCATGAGAATCCCGTTTTTAAGTCAACTTTGACTTTCGTTGACTTTTCCGACTCACCTCGTAAATTTAAAGACCGAAATTATATTTGAAAAATAATTAATTTAATTTATTTTTATTAAGATTTATTTGAATTTATGATAATTTAATATAATTATTTTGAATTTATTCGGAATTTAAGAGAAGGTTTTACGGTTTACTCCCGAACGTCATTTAACTATTCCCGATCAACTTACATCCCGAAACAAACCCGAAACCCCTAACTTTGGCTGTATTCACAACACGCCCATGTCATCTTTTTCCACTCCTTTAGATCTTTTATTCCTTTTTCTATTAACTAATACTAAATCTAAGATATTTGTAACTTTTCGATCCGTGAACTTAAATACGCAAATCGCTTAAAATCAGACCCGACTACTACCTATACCACACGGCTCCCTCACCCTCTCTTAGGACTAGATATTTTCTTTCTTTTTGATTACAATAACATAATATCTAATTAATATCTAGATATTTCATTAAACTATTATAAAACCTAATAATATCTAATTAATTACCTTAATTAATTATAAAACCCGAGTCAACCCCGTAACAACAATTTCAAAACCCGACTCCATATTTCCTCTATATTTACACGGCCCAATCTCCCACTTACTCACTAACTATCTTTTCATTTTACACTAAATCAACTTAAGATATAATTAATACTTTTTTTAATCGTTCTTCATCGTTCTTCATCGTTCTTGAGCAAAATCGACACAAAACCTTCATTTCTTATTCAAATCCGTCCTAACTTATATTTCTAGAATCTCCTCTTCGCTCTCCATCTTCAAGTACGGTTTATTTTCAATTCCGACAAAATCGTTTTCAAAACTTTAATTATGGAAAATCAAGTTTTAATTCTAATAATATTATTCTTGTCATTTCTTATAGGGGAAGATTTTGAAGACGAGTTTGGTGACTCGTATATATTAGGAGAAGATTAGTAGACGGGTTTTTCTTTACTTCTTATTTTGTGCTACTTGATTTTGGGCTAGCTAAAAGGTACGATTCGACGAGTTTAGCTCGACTAATTAATGTTACAATACCTTATGTTTTTGGTTCATGTTATTGTTACTTATGATTTTTAAGTAGTAACATGATAAGTAGTTATTTTCATTATGTTGTATGAATAATTAGCATGATTAGTGTTCTTGCCATATTTTGATGATTGGTTCATAATCATGATTTTGGTATGAATGATTGTTGAATTGGATGTTTAAAAATGGATGTTGTTAATAAAAATCATGTTAGAAATAATAAGGAATGGTGGTTGGTTTGGCCGTGTAGGGTGGCTGTTGGTGGGGCTGGA
>JAIUZE010028590.1:0-33742 GCA_022085475.1 Heliosperma pusillum
AGGATTGATATTTCTCAGGGCCACTCGAGGAGCTGTAAAAAGTGAAAGGCATGGCATGCCGAATAAAGATCGTTTATCGTTTAGGTTACTCTCTATTCGGGAAAACCACTCTTGATATTGATCACTTGTAAAATACGACCTTTGTGAATACAGACTTTGCAAATTGGTTTACATTGAGTGGGAGAAATTTATTATGGATATGAGAATCGGTTATCGCACATACACTTGTACGGACAAGTGGGAGATTGTTGGAGCTAGTGTCCTCCACAGTGAGTGCAATAACATAAATAAACCTCTGTAGGTTCACAGGGTATACTTTGTATAATAATCAGTTGATTAACATTTATCAATAACGGTTGGCTTGCTAGATAAGTTTGACGTTATTGTCATACAGATGGCGGTGATCAACTGGTCCCTAAAAGTCACATCTAAAGGATGTGTTTGAGAGATGTGATTATTTGAGAAAATAATCATATTGATGCCCTATTATATGACTAAAAGGTTAGTCAGTTTATTTGACTAAAAGGTTAGTCAATGTGATGATGAGACGATTATTTAATAATGATTAAATAAAGTTAGCTGAGACGAATTAACTGTAATTCGTAAATTGAATATAAAAGGTTATATTTAATTGTTGTATATAATGTAAGCTAATTAAACATAAACCGTTATAATTAATTGGCAAGTTATAAATATACAGATATTTATAATTAATGATGTATTATAATGTCGGTCCATGTAAAAACGACGATTACAATATATTACATTATATTGAAAGCTAAAATGAACAAAAACGGATGTATCCAGATACACTCGGTTTTTAGTCAATGGGTTGTTATTTTGAGGAGACAAAAATCTCCTCATATAAAACCTATGTGTGTGCCGTGAGAAAAAGTAAGGAATGCAGTAGAAAGTTTCTAACCTAATTCATCTCTCTCTCACACAGCCTCTCTATTATTCACACAAACTGACAAAAGTTAACAGTAACTTCTGACAAAAACACAAAACAAAAGTTAACAGTAACTTTAGTTCTCTTTCTAGCAAAGGAGAAGGGTATATCTCATACAATCTTGGGTGCAACGATTAGGAGGATATCTACTTTGATATCTCTGTTTTTTACGCCAATTGCTAGGACCGGAGGTTGATTTCTAAATCTCTACTCTTATTCATGTTTTCGTTTATGACTAGCATTATCAAATTATTACTTTTCGTTATAATCGTATTATAATTGTTTTGTGGTAATACCGATTTCCCACAATCGCGGCATTAATAGATTATAATCCCTTTCATTTCGTGTAATTAATAATAACTACATTGAAGACGAAACAGTTGGCCTTATTATTTATTGTCATTTAGATATTGCAAACACAATGAGAATTCTTAAATTTCTCATTTATAAAAGCACATTTTACATCAATTCCTTTCTAATTTTTTTTTGCACTCTAAGCTTTGTATATCGCCTCATTCTTTGATTTTTCTAGAGCTTCCCTTTTATTATTTCTATGTGATTTGATTTGATCGCGATTTATAATATTACCTTAATTAAGTTTGTTATTAATTATTGTGGTGTTGGTCTCTAGGCACTATTTTTATGATTTTATTACATATTTTCTAATCTTTCCCTTGTATTTTCAAGGCTTCAATCTTTGGTACATGAAGGGCAAGTATAAAAGTTGGATTGAATTTAAGGGATGAGAATCTATTTGGTAACTTAGAGTATTATGTAATAATTGTATTGATTATGCTTACCAAAAGTGTTGTAACATTACCTTTATTTTAAGCACTTCCACTGTTATTAATTTTTGCTACATGCCTATTTTTGTTGAGACTGACGCATGAGAAAAGAAGTCCTTGTGAGTAGTTGATTAACTTTTATAATTGAACCGGCATGTTATATTTACAGAGCGATGTCATGACATATTGTAAGTTTGCCATCATTTTGAGCTTTATTTCTATATTCGTACAATAACAATGCAAAGTTTTAATGTAATTTGTACCAATAGTCCAATACAAGTGATTTTGGGGCTCTTCCTTGAATTAGATATGCCAGGAAACCTACATTTATAATGTGATAGAGCATGATTTTGGCTTCTTATAATCAGGATGATCCTGGTAGTTTAACTACACATTCGACATTATGTTATTAGTGTATTACCTCTCAATGCGAGTCTCGGTTATAAAATCAAATTGAGAATCATGACTAATATTGCTTTGTACTGCTTACAATTTTTCGACATCTTTCTAACAGATTCATAATGTGGAGTCGAAAATAATGTTTTAACGTCGAAATTGGAACTCGGAAAAAGCATATCGCCCATTACTGTCGATGAAACCAAAAAATCAAAACAGAAACGTGCACCATAAACGAACCTGTGAATTTTACGGGCAATTAAACTAGTGATGAATTATAAGTCATACTTGTTAACTTATTAAAGGAAACATAGTTTATATTTATAATCATTATTTAATGTATCTCTAATAGAAATAAGACGTACCTACTATACATATTTAAGGTACTTGATGATTTATTGAATCATGGATAAAAACAATTCAAATAAATATGAATACTTTGATATGTACTTATATTATATGTTTAATGTTCCTCATATATACCTAATATGAACCTATAAATTATTTGATAATAAATTGAAATATACATGACATGTCGTATTATTATAATTATATGTACATATAATGTATCTTTAATAGAAATAAGATGTACCGGTATAAAAGTTTTGTACCTTTGGTATAAAAGTTCCGTACCTTTGGTATAAACATTATGTACCTTTGGTATAAATATTATGTACCTTAGATGTATTTTCCGTAAAATGACTAAGTACTTACCCTAAAAAAAATCCGTCGGTCAACAGCCGGTCAATGTCGGTTAAATGTATGATGATGGTAGAGTGTATATAATATAATTAATTACAACCTTTAGATTAGACTTGGTGAATTAGATCTAATGGTTGGGAGGGATTCTCATGGATTTTTATGGAAGAGAATTCTCATGGGATCTTAACCCACACTATATAAGTATACGATATATGACAAATTAGTTATTTGTAAGGTCTTACACATAAGAGTTTGATATGACATGTTGCAATGAAATACGATTATAGGGTAAGACGAACTACTACTACTGATAACTTATTCATTTGATGCTAATGAATTTGTTGCCTTTTACATATTGTGTCTGTCTCACAAGGCAAGATCGCCTCACGCAATATAGCCTGACTAAGAACTAAAATTCTCCATATAAAATACCGTGTAGTAAGATAAGATTTGCACTAGTTATATCATTGAACTACTAAATTATTTACACCATAATTACTCAAAACATTTTTTTTCATATTAAAGAGATAAATTTATGTAACTTTTTAGCTGAAGACACTTGATATTCTTTTATTGCACAATTTTCCACATGTATTTTAAATATGATATAAGGGGTGGAATGACTTGGGACTTTATGAGCAATACCCACTCCTCCTTGTGTATGTATAGCAAACCCCTAACTCAAAGGTTTAAGTTATGGGTATATAAACTATACATTTTGTATTCAAACGTGAATTATGAGTTCAGCTCATTTCAATCCTATACCTCTGATACTTGATTAAATTCTTTTGTTGACGCCTCTCGTAGCCTTCCCTAGGCAGACAATAAACGATAGTAAAAACGATACCGAAGTATTGTTTCAGATTCAGACGTTTACCTATCCAAATGAACAAAACCTGAAGAAATAGCAAATTCAGAGACGTACCCAGTATACAAGACCTTTAAAGATATATAGTTAACATACTTTAGAATGTCTGGGGAACATCTGTAAATACAGTTAACAACATATGGAGTAATAAATACAAATGCTGGCAAGGTTCGACCTCGATAGATTCCGCTAGTCTCACCTTCGTCACATCATTGATATTCATTCCACTCTCGTTGCCCCACAGTCCTTCAAACAAAAATCAAAGAGGTTATGCATGAATGTTAGAAACACTTGTCATGCCAAAAACCAAAAAGATATCCATTTTATAGAATTATAAACTTTCCCGCACAATGAACATCAAACTATGGTACTCCGTATCTTGTTAACCTTATGTACCGTGAAACGTATGTTGTAGAGATCAAACATATGTAGTAAATAATAAGGGACGTGATCGTGAAAGTTTTACTTATCACCACAATTTGAGATCTAGCTCGACAACCGAAATAAAGTCACAAAAACCAATAGATCAAAATTGAAACCATTACCTAATACTAGACTACACCAAGGTCCTAAGAAAGTTCTGGTTTGGATTGGTTTTAATTGGACCTGGTGTAAAATCGGGTGAGTCTAAGTTTCATTCCATTCAATTCTAATCCGGATTCGCTCGAGTACCCTACGAATCGCGAATCGTTGAGAGAGAATTATATCCCATCACTTACCGACAATACATATAAAACACATTTTATACGGGCGAATCACGAGCCGGTAACGGCGTATTCAATGCAAATCCAGTAACCATGCTATGAATTAGAGACTCTAATTTATAGTGATCACTCACCTTCCTACAGGATAGAATTCAGGAACAAATTCAAGCTAGAGCTCACCAATGTGTGCCCATAAAATCTAGGAACTCCAAGCACAGTACAATGGCGGTCATTGAGACAATATACTAGCACATCACAGATTCATCAAGTTTTAACAAATCCTCATCTCAAACGATTACAGCATCATGGTTTTTTGAGGCTACGGCAATGTCAATAGTCTCACAAATCAAGTTCTGGCAAAAGTAATGGCCTTGGGTTGCGGCAAGTGCTCAGTAAGCTTGTGGCTACTTATCAATACACAGAAGCCTTGGTTGCCAAATTTTAGATGCAATTCTTCCGGCTAATGAATTTGAGTCCTTCCAAAAGCCCAACACCATCCAGGGGCGGATCTACATGGGGTGTAGTGGGTGCACCTGCACCCCCCATTCATTTAAGAATAATTGTAATGACAACCATTATGTAGCATTTCTGTGAATGTGGTGCAGTGGTTAAATGTGCATGAATTAAGTGTGGAGGTCTGGGGTTCGACCGCTCATCTCAACACGTAAGCTATATTTTTTATTTCTTTTTCTCTAAGTTCGTTTTTTCTTTTTCAATTCGTAAATTCTCTCATCTCTTATAACAAATTCATTGTTGGTTGACTCCTATATTAATGTTTCCTTGTATTTTTTTACTAGCTTTCGATATGAAAATAATAATTAATATTGCAGTTAGTTTTGTGTAAAACGATTTTATGCAAGTTAGCTATCAAACAACTCGTTTACAATAATATCACCGTCCACTAGGGCTGTTCACCGGTCCAAACCCGTACCGGACCGGACCGGACCACCAAAACCAGGAAACCGGACAAGTAGAAAACAAGAAACCGGAGACCGGACCGGCCAAGCAAGGACCGGAACCAGACCGACCCTGAAAAGCCGGTCTAAGACCGGACCGGGTATGTAGACCCGGATTGAGGTTTGCGCTCACCAAATTGGCGGAAGCAGAGAAGATAAAAAAAATGTACAGAAAATTAGAAATCAGATGTTAATACGTTAAATCTACTCCACTAAGATATTTATTAATTCATAAACATATTACATTAGAAATTTCAAATAACACAGTAACTTTTCTATTTGTAATCTGAAGTTTTAGAATGGCCGAAATACTCTCAAAAAAACAAACATAACAAGGAAGCCCATAAAGTAGGAGAAATTGAGAAATTGAACCGTTGAACTCTGAAGTGATCGTAATAATTCAATTTGTTATTGGGAATTGTTATTAAACGAAGACTTAATTTCACATTGAAAAACATGAATGGCTTTAGAATAGGATAGAGTTTTTTATATTCTCAAAAAACTAAAGCAAGTGGAAGACAGGAAGACGTCTTTAACTTTCCAACTTTATGTCAGATACTTGCAGAACAAAAATTCTTTTTAATATATACGATGTAAACCGGTCTACCGGTCTGTCCGGGTTTTTACCGGGTCTGGACCGGAATGGTCCGGGGACCGGCTATGGCTCTTCTTATAACCCGGAGACCGGACCGGAGGGCTAAAGGTCCGGTCCGGTCTAACCTGACCGGTCCGGGTCGGTCCGGGTTGTCGGGTCGGTTCACATTTTGAACAGCCCTACCGTCCACATATGAATTAAAGTAGTTATCAAATAACTCGTTTTACGATATATATACTTGGGTAATACGGTCTTATACAAGTATTTGTCTTAATTCTGTAACTATAGGAAATAATATCAAATTAGTCAAACATTTTTTGTGTAAATTCCGTTGTCGCTATCACAAATTTGTAACCGCACCCCTTGTATACAAATCCTAGATACGCCACTGACACCATCCAGGTGTCTTTGGCAAAACCAATATTGAGAAAGCTTTCAACAAATTTCGAGGGGTTTTACAATTTTCACTCTTGAGAAAGTGGAAGATTTCTGCCCTTTCTAATTTTGTTCTATGGTAAGTGTGGCTACCAAAATCAACACCTTGCTGGCACATTTTTGGTGGGCAGGTACAAGTTCTTCAAAGATGATCCACTAGTGCAGTTAGAATTTCCTAAGCTTGCCAAGGTCTGAAGGAGGTATTGGAATTCGGAATATTCAATGTATGAATCAAGCTTTATTAGGGAAACTTGCTTGGAAAACTATTGCTCACATAAATTCACCACTAAGCAAAATCTTCTATAAAAAGGTTATAAGTAATGATGATCTTCTTTTTCCAGAGTCTATAAAGAGAGTTTCAAATTTATCCTGGGATGCAGGGGAATCGTTTTTGGGCTTCATCTTATCCTTCCGAACATAGGATGTAAAGTAGGATACAATTCAAACTTAAGTATCTGGAAGGCTAAATGGATAGATGGTGACTCGCCCCCTAGTACCACGAGATTTGGTTTTCCACCGCCCAATCTATGGTCGAACTAAGAGTTAGAGATCTGATTCTTCCATCACATAAGTGGGATGAAAGTATCATCACGGATCTCTTTGAAGAAAAATGGGCGGGCAATATTAATGCTATGCCAATATGCAGCTCTTCTAAGGAGGGTTATGTTATTTGGAAGCATTCCCCGTCTGGTATTTTTACAGTGAAGAGTGGCTATGCTATAGCTTTGAGGGCTCATTTGGATAGGTGTGCCTCTGGGAAAGATGGTAGAAGACTAAGTATCTCGGCTAAGGAATTTTGTAAAAAGAAACTTGGGAAACTCCCTGGTCCGCAAGTTTGGAAGATCCTTATAAGGAAGATCATCAGTCATCACTGGCTCTCTTGCAGTGGGGAAGGAGTTGAAAAAAAGGCATATGAGGGCGGACTATGGGTGCCATTTATGCAAAAGTAGGGAGGCTAGGGAATCTCGAAGTCACCTTTTTAGAGACTGTGTAGTGTCTAAGAGAGTGTGGGCTGTTCTCCTCTGGGTATCTATTCGGGTAATGCGGAATTCATGACGATAGGAGATTGGATTATTAACTGGTGTGGATACTTTTCTACACTAGATGAGCTTGTTTCTCCCACAAACAATAATGTTTTTAACAATGCAACTTTTTCAGTAAATTACTTTTTAAATCTCCAAGCCAAAGTGTCCCAAACGGTGTTAGCGGGAATAGGAATTTTGAGAAATAAGATGGACGTTTTGATTGAATGACCATCATCCAAGCGACGGCCAAAGAGAAAGTATTAAAAATAGCGTTCCTTTTTTTTCTAACGGGGGAATGGAAGAATTGTCGCTCTGTCCCCGCAAAAGTGAACGCAAGCTGGAAGGATTCTTTTCAAACATCGTTGGGTTTGATTGTCTATGATTCGAATGGACAGCATATTCATAGTTTAAGTAGGTGTTTTAGAGCTGAATCTGCATGCAGGCTGAGGCTAGTGGCATCAGGAACGTATTTTGTGGGCGAAGCGGTCTAACATTATTCATTTTGGATGTGTCTTTGACCTACAAGTTCTTCAACTAATAGCAGGAGTGGACACACTACATCACAGGACTCTTGGAATAGTCAAAGATATCGACCAATTAGTTCCTTACTTTCATTGTATTTGCTTTAGTTGTATACCGCGTAGGCTGAATAAGATTGCCCATGAGCTGGCAAAAAGTGCATTGGGCATGTAGCAGTACCTCTATTTAATGGCTGCCGAAAAACTCTTGAGAAGATGGGCTTTGCGGGAAAAGGCAGGAAGTGGCTGTATTTCTGGATCTCTACACCTTGTTTCACGGTGCTTGTTAATGGGGAACTTCCCAGTTTCTTTGCTAACTCTAGAGGACCCCATCAAGGTGACTCACTTTCGCGTCTACCGCTTATATTGGTTATGGAATTGCTGAACTCTTTTGAAAATCAAGGCACTGAAGGCAGGGTTTAGAGAGTGTTAACATGACAAGAAACATCCAACTGAGTGACTTACAATATAACACCTCTTTGTGGATGATACCTTGATTGGATTGCAAACAGGACGAGGAGCACTATGGGTTTTTGAGATGTGTTTCAGTGTCACTTGAAGCAATGTCTAGCTTTAAGATTAATCTCTCAAAATGTGCTTATCCAAATTTGGTAAGGTTTTATACCTTTATTACTTAGTTCAGGGGACCAGATACTTGTAGGCTTGTAGCTTACTTGGATAGAAGAAGGGGAGGAAACGGAGAGGAAGGAAAAATATGAGTTCAAACACACTTCAATATACTAAGCAGTAGCTAACAAAATCGAAAACCAAGGGAAATTAAGGTTGCATTACCGAGGTTGTGCAGGGGATGAGTCCACTTCAAGCACTATCTTGAGATTAGTGTTTTATCCGTGAGCGCAACTGATCTCTTGAGGCAAGCGGAACATGTATAGAAACACTTTTAGCTGTCAATTCTTTAGGGACCTTCACTTGAACCTCCCTTTTTTCTTGTGCCAGATCATGATCGTAACTTTCCTGTGCCTGATCATGATCGTAACTTTCCTCTGGGTGTTCCCGGTCATCTGAATTGTTTGAGACTGGTGTATGAGTCTTATCATCACGTGGTTCAACAGATTTACCATGAACTTCATTTTCTAGATACACAGGTACTTTCTCGGAACAATGATTATCTGATGGCACTAAAGCAGGTGTCAACCTTGCAAGCGTTCTTTGATCACTCAGCTCTAGATCATGTTGCTTATCACTTTGGGAGTCCAACAGAGGTTTTGCTGGTTCAAGATTACGTGTGCTCCGCCGCCTGGCTTGAGTCTGATCCTTTACGCAAACTTCACCTTGTGCCAACAAAGCTTCTGAAACATGTGATGCTTCTACAAAATCCACATGTTGTGGATTATATGCTGCTCGGCTTGCTCCTTTCACAGGAGACTGTACCCTACTATTGTTCCTTGACTGCCTGTTTTGAGACACAGAACAATGCTCACTTGCTCGTCCACACACCCCATCTTGCTCCTCATGAGATAAGCTGGTGAGAGCTTCATCACCTCTGTCCCCTTGTTTCTGTATCTTAGCCACTTCTCTTTTCAGTTTTTTAGATTGATGCTGGGATTGCTGACGATTTCCTGATTCACACAGCTCAACTTCTTGCTGACAATCCAAATTCCGTGGCGATGCAAAAAGTTCCTCAGGGAATTTACTCTTTTTCATGATACCTCCTCGAGGATGGGTGGCATCTTCAGTGGTTGCTTTTGATTTTCTAGGCCTCCTTCGGCCAACTTTTTCCAACTCCTTGTTTTGCTTAGACGGCCTTTCTTGCTCGTCCAGAGGTCGTTTGGTTGCTCTTAGTTTCCGAGTCCTCGCTCCGCTATCTTGCTTCGGTGATTTGTTTTTCTGTAGTGAAATTGATAGATCAGACGCATCTTTCAAGGCTAATTTTTCTTTTAATAGCCTTCCCTGGCTCTTAAGCTGCTTGTTTTGTTTGTCTGAAATCTGATGAGTTGTTAGATCCGGGTTCAACAATGAACTTTTGCCATCTTTCATGGTTGTTTCGCTTTTTCGTGGTCTTCCTCGCCTGCGTTTTTCTTGAGGACTGTTTTTCAGCTGCTGTGAATGCTGCTGGTGAGAAGTATGTTCCAAAAGCTGCTTATGTGAATCTGACAAGTAAGATTTATCTTCTGGTGTTTCTTCTATCAGCACGAGAGGCCTCTCTTGATCATCTTTATTGTTCTGCTGAGGATGCTGATCACCTTCATGTTGACTTCCCCCTTTATAGTCCATTGGATGTTCAAAAGGCTGGGAGTATAATTCAGCCCCATTGCACTTAGTTATCACAGGCCGTTGATTCCCAGTCCTTTCTGAATAGTTTGTTCCACTTTCCTCTAAGAAACTTGATGGTGACTTCCTGGTAGTATCGTCCTCGAAAATCTCACAATGTGTTTCTTGTGAACTAGGTTGCATATATATTTGGTCCTCTGTTTTTTTCGGCAAGGCTAATTTTTTCTCCACGTTCGGTGTTACTTCCACAAAACTTTCTGAACTTGGTAGCTCTTTGGGAAATTCTTCACCTGCTTTTAATCTTTGCATGTCATGCTTTTTCAGATTACCACACTTCTCAAATACCTCGCTAAGGGGTTCCTCATCCTCCATGAAAATGTCTTCAAGACCGATAGGATGCGAACTCATCAGTTTTTCCAACTGCTTAACAGATCCATCTTCAAGAAGAGTTGCTCCCTTTAACTTGGGAGATTGCGCTTTCCGTTTTACCTGAGTATTGAGCATCGCGGGTGTTAAATACAAGTAACACAAAAGAAAAAGAAGCAGCTGTAAGAGAAACACTCCAAGAAGTCTAGCTATAAATTACAATAGAGTGTAGGATTTAATTTGGGAGAACGGGGATGGGACGGTGGGTGGAAGGTCAAGCAATTTACGCATTTTATACCACAAAATTTCTTAACATCTTATGCAATCCCAATCTTTTTCCTAGATAAGCGGTGACAACGTCAAATAGTGTCGTGTCAATTAGGACATTTAAGTTATTTATTAGCTTTATTTATGGGTCTTTACTCTTTAGTAGTCCAGTTGTACATAGCACTTTACACTTTTGGTTGTAATTTGGTACATTCATGTCCAATTTTGAGTTGGGTTTTGTGTTGCATTGTAAATGTTGATAATTTTAATGTTTGATGGTTTGGAGCATTGTTGTATGCCTGAGAATGATAGGCTACATGCCTACCAAGAGAAGTCAAAGGTAGAGGTCACGAAAAGTCAAACTGTCAAAGTCCACGAAATTCGAAGTCAAACCCAAGACATGGTCAACAAAAGTCACGCAAAGGTGAGGTCAAAGAAAGTCATTAAGAGTCAATAAAACCACAAATCAGGGAAAGTCAAGGTGGAAATTGGGTCAACATAAGCCAAGATGGAAGCGGATTTTGTAAGGAAACACTCCAGAGAAAACCTTTGCAGTCTCCAGCCCGTCTAATTTCGTCACACACAAATCGAGGCCCAACTACGAAACTAAGAAATTAACCTAGAGACTTGTGCACCCATATAAATAGAAGATCATTTGAGAACTTATGGATAATCTTTTTTTATCATCTATCTTAATTTGTATTAGAAAATTCAAAAACTTAATCTTTTGTAATTGTTATGTTAATCTTTCCACAATTATTGGGTTATTCGTGGATTATGGAAGGCTAAGGGGGTGTTTGGTTTGAGCCATTCTAGTGTTTGGTTTGGGTGTTTTGGAATGGCGTTTAAATCCACCCCAACGGCCCAACCCCTTTGAATCTCATACCCACCTTCCCACTCAAGTGTCTAAATCCATTCCCCCTCCATACCATTCAAGAGTGAACCAAACAATAATTAGGTAGTATGGGGTTCTAAATGCAATCCACCATGGTATCTCAATCCATTCCAATCCATCCCGACCTTGTGAATCAAACGCCCCCTAAGTTCTTAATTCTTGGTGTAATGTGGACAAGTCTCATCTTCTTTAAGCGTGTATGAATTTCTAATCCTCCTCTTTTATAATTAATGTATTTCTGTTTGTTTTATTATTATCTTCAATGATTTTGCGAGGGGATTGATCACCCTTCATGTTATTCATCTACCTATTGCAAATTCTAGTTGTATGTTTTCATATGGCTAGATTTAGAGAAGCAAACTTGTTGGTTGCGGTTTTGTCTTAAAGATGACAACTTTATGAGTAGATATTGCATCTTAATCCTTATTTGGTTGTGTTAACCTTTGGTACGGTTGATTCTAGCTACTTTCATTTGGTAGTGATATTATTGCTCTTATATGCAATTCTTTGTGTGACTACATTTGGGAATCCATATTGGAAGGGTACCTAATCTAGTGTAAGGTTAATTGCCATCATCTTATGAAAGTTAGAACTCCCTCCGTTTTATAATAATGTTTCCATTTCTTGAATATATGTGAGGAGTATTTTAATAAAGTGGGAACATCAATAAGATATGGAGGGAGTATTAGATAATTATAGGGGAGAAATAGAAGGATTTCTACCATACTTAAGAAGTGGGTTCTTAACCAAGTTCTTTTAATATATTGGTTTCTTGCATTACATGTGTTAGTGATATTGCTTAGCCTAGTAAAGTTTACATCTTTGTTCTTAAGTCATCGTGAATCTATTATCAACTCCTCTTTTAGTGTCAACCTATGTGTTTTCCATTGTTCATACTTGTAATTAGTATAGTTAGTGAGTCTTAATTTAGTGATTTGTGTCTTAATTAGTGTCGTGAGTCAAGTGTTAGTGATATTGCTTAGCCTAGTAAAGTTTACATCTTTGTTCTTATTTCATCATGAATCTTTTATCAACTCCTCTTTTAGTGTCAACTATGTGTTTTCCATTATTCAGATCCATTGTTTGTAATCAGTATAATTAGTGAGTCTTAATTTAGTGATTAGTGTCTTAATTAGTGTCGTTAGTCAATAGTTTAGAGTCTAGCTTTGTCTTTACCGTCTTCCCTTGGGTTGGACCCTTTACTTTCACTTCACTACCTAATTTGGAGTCTAGTTTAGTGCTTGTTTACGTTTTGAAAATAGTTAATTTGAGTGGTTAATTACTTAGATTTACGACGTCTAGTTTTGCACGGGTCAAGCAGATACTTATATAGGTATAAACATACATTATACTGACTCCTACGCCTAAAAGATTCCCGCTACGTGGATATCTAAGATTAGGTATTGCAAACTTATAAGGACTGAATGAATAAGGCATAACAAGACGACAACTTATGTTTCTAAATTCTAATCTGAATTCGATTCGATATTATCCACAACATGTACTCTAGGGATGATTCACGACTCAGCACCGCTAACATGTACTCTAGAAATGATTCAGCTGCCAGCAATCAAGCATTACATTTTAATAACTTCGAAACAAAAATATTAGGATTAATAAAATGAATAATCTAAACTATAAGTGGGCTTCTCTTATTAATCCAACTTTAGTTAATCTTTAGAATAGACTGTACTATCAATACCATCTTCTCGTAATAAACTTAGTATTTTGTGGCCTGTTATACCAGGTAATAACTAATAAATGACCATTTGACCTCTCTATTCCCACACTTTCTTCACTCAATGTCTCCACCCAAACCCAATCCCACCTCTCTCTGTCTTATCCCCCACCATTCTATCTCCCCACCACCACCACCACGCATTTACCACCCCACCACGACAACCCAAAACCACCCCGTCAACCACCCCACCACCATAAACAATGACCACCGTCCACCGAGACCACCGGACCACCCTCCACCTTTTACGACCACTATCGGATCACAACATCATCCTCCACCGCACCAACATCATCCTCCATCACATATCACCACCGCACCACCCTTCGCATGCTCACGTTTTGCCATAAGATGACTCCACATGCCATTAAAGTGAGCAATGCTATCTATTTTCTCTTTCAGACATCCTCCAACCTTCCACAAATAACTCAATCAAATACTCCCTCTGCTTCTTAAAGATGTTCCACATTTCCATTTTGGGACATTCACAAAGATGTTCCACTTTCCTTTTTAGTAATATGACTTGTGGTTCCAATTATTTGTGACCCAACATTTTTTACTACTTTCATTTTACTCGAGATATTCACATTCTTATTAATTTCTCCCCAAAAAGCAATGTGGAACATCACAACGAAGTGGAGGGAGTATCATTTAATTTTGTTTTGTCTAGAAGTCAATCAAGAAGGAAAATTATACATTGGAGCATTTTATTTAAATCTGAGGAGAACGTTGAAGCGGATTTTAAAGAGAAGCTGGATAGCATTCTGGTTTTAACAATTAGCTTGGACACGCACCCTTGTCGGATACTTCTAAACGAGTCTGAGTAACATAGTTAACACGTCAGTAACATCGCTACTGGAATAAATTATTAACCAGATTACAGAAATTTAAATAGACGGAATTGTGGTCAGAGTTGAAATTACGTCTATCAACTATATTCCAGATTTAGCACCACAATGTGGTCGCCTTCATCTTTCCGCTTTGATTATTCCCCTATCAAGATTAGTACTTTCCTATCTTAAAGGTCTAAGTCAGACACTCAGTTTAGAGAGATTTTAAGTAAATGCACAATAACATGAGCAAGCAGACCAATGCCATGGCATGCATCATTGTCATCAAAATATTACAAGCACAAATATTCATTTGCACAGTTCTGATGAGTAGGCTTTGCAACACACTGCACCGTTTCGAAGTTCAAATCTTTGCAAGTATCCATTACATAACAAAAGTGATTAGGTTTGAGTGAAGGCAATAAAGAATAACCTGACCTATAGCAAAATTTAGTTCAGTTAGTAAGGAAAGTAATAAAAATGTGCCCTATGGCTTTTTATGGATATTCAGGTAAGCTTAAGTTTGTTAGTCAGCGTGATGATGATGTACTCGTGAAACTGGAGCACTAGAGGTAGTTATCACCATTAGATCAAATTACAAACTAGGAGTCTAGGATTGTCGATACTAGGATTTATGTTGATACCAATCTGAATGAATAGCATATCCCATATTATATGAAGGTTTTTTACTTGCCATGAATGATAACAGCTTAATTGGATATGTCGTCTCATGATATCATCAACTCGCCTTTTCCCTCTCTTCTCCTATAGCAACAAAAACCAATCTCTTGCATTTAGATCTCTCTATAAAACATTTCCCCTCATTTCTAGAATTCTGTGTCTAAAGTGCCCAAAACATAGGTACCAAGATCGTGGATTTTTTTAGCGAAAAGCAGTTATGCTGAGGCTGTGGACTTCTATCGTTATCATCCTAAGATGTCGTAGTGTATGAAATTTGAGAATAATAGGAAGCCGCAAAGGAAAATCCACTGATAACAGAAATATACCTATCTACTATAGTTAGCAAAGTAGGCTATGCAGCTCTGCTTGAAATCAGTAACATAAATGACTAATTGGGTGTTCGAAAATTCGGGATTGATACCTTGGTTTTGTTGCTTCTCTGCAAAGATAAGTCGGAGGAAGGTAGTCCTAGGGCTTCAGTTTTCTTCTGGGGAGGTTTTAACTTCTTGCTTGAGCGATACCCATGAATCTTCCTATTTTCTTCCCCGAACTTTGCATTGTACAAACCACAGATAATAACGGGTTTTTCGCTGTCGAATAAAGAAATCATTAGTTTCCCTGTGGCATGATTCACTGACTTGTCCACGTAAGGCACAATCATGAGCTCGGTAGCTGAAGGATATGGTTCAGCTTCCTTCAAATCAGACTTTTCTATTTTGCTCCCAATAACATTACTCTCAATATTCGATACTGAAGCCAGAGGATCCACAGCGACAGGGGAACGTACTAAATTAGCAGTATAATTATCAAGAGGATCCCCCACCAAGTCAGACTCAACGGCACTCTCGGAAGATAAACGCATCATATTACCACCACAGCTGTGACCCAATTTCATCGCTTTATAAAGATGACGATCCACTTGGAGTGGTTCATCCTCCACTTGTTTGGAGCACACAATATCTAATTGTGGGCGGGGTTTTCCTTGAGCGGCATCTAACTCAGTGGTTTTGCATTCAACATCTCCAGCTTTGAGCAGTAACAACTCATTTACTGCCTCGACTACGACCATCTCTTTACCACTCTCTTCCTTGTCATCAACAATCATTTTCTCAAAATCGCCACCTTCCTCTTCTTCATGAAATACATAATTACGCCTTTGTTTCCTTTCCCCCCTCCCATACAATTGAGAGTCGTCCTCCTGAATGCCAACCTGACTATCACTCAAATCAGTGACCTGGTCATTCTCTTTGGTTTTATGAGAGTGTTTTGGTTTCAACAGTTTCCTCCTCAAACACTTACGCCTTTTTTTGCCCGGAACATAATAAGTGGCATCATCATCATCACAAAGAAGCTCGCCGCTTTGGCAAAGCTTATCCAAATGATGTTTCAAAATTGTGTTATGAGCCCATGGCAAACCCTCATAGTTTTTAAGTATGTACTCCGAAATTCTCTCTTCAGTTGTCATACTAAGTTCCTCATCCAATTTCACAATTGAGGCTTGTATCATCTACGCATATACACATACATATAAATAAGAAAACAAAAAAACCCATGAAAAATAATTCATAAAAGTAATGAATAAAAAACTAATTAAAAGAAAAAAAGAAAAATACCGCAGCATAAGGAGGATGAGTGGGAGTTTTGGAGGAGGAGAAAGTACGAAGAAGGGCGTTTTGAAGGATGGGAAATTGAGAAGGAATGAAAGGGTAATTAGGGTTAGAATGAAGTAAATCAAAGAGAGTTTTGTTGAGTTTATCCATGATTAGAGGAGTCGGATTATTGGGAGGAATGTTGAGCATTGTTGAATTTTGATGGGGTTTAGGTGGCGGAAGCATGGAATACTCTTCACTCATCACTGATGACGGACCTTCTTCTTCTTATAGGGGACTGTCATCTCTCATGCTTTGTTGAATCAATCAATGAAATTAGAAAACTACTTGGATCAACTCTCCAATTCTAATATTTGTGTTTATATTCGTGTCCAGGATCCCAGCATATATATATATATATATATATATATATATATATATATAGAGTGAGCATCCGGTGAGTCCAGCTTCTTAGATGAGTATGGTCCCGTGAATACTGACCATTGGATCTAAAGATCCAAGGGACCTTGTTTAGCCACGTCGCCCCAAATATTTAGCACACCTTATATAAGCTACAAACTGATTGTTATGTTTCATTATAATCATATTTTTTTCTCTCTCTACATACCCTCTCTCTCTTTCTCTCTAGTCAGTTAACAAATTAGTTCTTCAACCAGAAAAGAAAACAACGCGCATCAATTATTTTGGTTGATTATTTCAAAATCAACCAAAATTTTCACTAAATTCAAGCGAATATCTTCAAAAAAAAATGCAGTCAAGATTCTATTACATCTGATTCTCAAATAATAAAGAGGTATGAATCGATTTCGCTTTTCGCTTTTTTTAAAAATAAAAAATTGTTCTGATTGATCATTGATGTTATTGCATGTTATTGTTGCTGTTGTTCTTGTTTTATCTTGATTGATATGAGGAAATTGTTAGTGATTTTTGATTAATTTAGGTTTTCGTTCTAAAAATAAATTAGGGTTCATATTTTGCTCAAACTGAATAATTGAATTTTTGCCAAAAGATTATGTCTAATTTGTATGTGTTCATATTGTTATTGTTTTTATTGATTTTTCATGTTATTAATGTCTTTTTTATGTGATCCAACTGTTTGTGTGAAAGAGTTAGGATTAAGACGTAGTGAAATATAGCAATAATGTTCGTCTTATTTTTTGCTTTGTGAAATCGCAATCAATTTCTGAAAAAATGTGCAATTTTACGTCGATTATATGTGCTCGTAACAACGCTAGGGCTATGACATTGTGAAATGTATAACTGGATTTGATTTCAAGAAAATTGGGGTAAATTTGGGGATCAGATTCACTTTCGTAAGGTATTTGACACATGTTACTGTAATAATATGTATTACGGTAATACTGTTACTGTAACATTATTACTGCTCATTTTTATTTTGTTTATTCATGTTTCACTATTCACCAAAAATTTATGATTACTGATTTGTAGAAACTGAGTAAATCTAAGGATTAAATTACCTTTCGTAAAATACTCGACGCCAGTTATTGTATTGCGTTACAGTAACATTATTACTGCGTGGCAGAACTGGACTTTATATACTGTTACAACATTGTATATTTGATATTGATATTGTGTTGTTTATTCCAATTCAGTTTGATATTTTAACATTTTCATAAACTCACAAAGGATAAGGCTACTGTATAATTGTTACTGTAAATTATCACTAATGTTGAACCACTGCCTTTCACATATGTTTTTGTTCGTAATGGCCTAACATTTTGTTTTAAATGTCAGAAAATTTGAAGAAGAAGGTTTGGAAAATCAACCAACAAAAAAAGGCGCGCAAGGAGATAGTATATACAAAAAAGAGTGAGACACGACTAACCAAACATGAAGATAGGCGTGAGGAACCGAGGAAGGCAACGTTATTGATGTTGGAATGCTAGTTGAGACTGTTAACATTGTTGTCAAATTTATTTGGTGTGTGATTATGTTGTATAATTATTGTAAACTATTCACAATACTAGTATGTGGTATTGCAAATCATTTTTCACATATAAAGATCAACTGGACTTGTATACATTCACTTGTTTTTTTTTATTGTTGTATAATTAAAGTTGGCATTTTTAACATTGTTTTCGTGTTACTTTGAAAAATCAGTGTTGTTACAGTAACATAATTACTGTATCATTGTTACTTATTGAGTAAATGATGTCACAGTATTACCGTTACTTTAAAATGAAAAAAACGAAATAATCTTACCTTTACATTTTAGAACTGCTTTATACACCATCTTATATTAGAAACAAACTAAAATAATATGGCAACATTGTTGCCATGTTACTTTAATGACTCAATGTTGTTATAGTAACACTGTTGCAGTAATATTAATCCGCCTTTGATTAATTAAATAATGAAACGAAGATGTTACGTTTTTGCATATAAGAAGAACCTGGATGGATCTGTATTCACTGCCTTTTGTTGATGAAACGAAATATAATTGGAACTTTTAATATTGTTTTCATGTTAATTTGATGAATCAATGATGTTACAGTAACCCTGTTACAGTAACATTGTTAATTTAATAAGTAATGATGTTACAGTACCATCGTTACAATTCATCATCAACTAAAAAAAAGGAATGCACAACAATTTCTAATAAACTAAACTAACAAAGTGGTGTGGACCACACAATACGTCATATTAGGTTTTGTGGTCGCTTAAAAGGTTTACAAAACGATCTTAAAATAAATAGGCTATATGAGATTTGAACTCATACCTATGTGCAAGGTTTGCACATCGCTCTCCCATTTGAGCTAATAGCCTTTAAATGAACTATTCGAACTTTTAAATGAAATGAATAACAATAGAGGTTTTGACCTCTTCTTAATCTTGGAAAATGACGAGGATTCTTTGAAAAATTTGTAACCAAAATATTATAATAGTTTATGATGTCATCTATTTATGGTTTCTTATTGCTTAGAAAATAGAAGCAATACTATATTACGCCCTCAAGACATTCACAACTGTACAAGAAATCAATGTAAACTAACCCATCATATTTTCAATGGATTATTGTAACACAAGGCTAGCAACTTTCCCATTACTGTAACACATTAAACTGTTACTGTAACTCGATTATAACCATTACCGTAACAAAGTTAAAAGAAATACACAATTTCCTTCTTAAATGACATAAAGTTCATTAAAATTTCATCATGAATACTAAATTTTATGTATCAATTGCATTCCAATTGATGTTACAGTAACACCATTACTGTAACACTGCTACTGTAATACACGATATTTAGAAAATATTCCGCTGCAATAAAAAATCCAACTCCATAGCATCTGCTGCACATTGAAGGTGAAGCTTCCGTGAAAATATGCTTATGTTGAGTAAGAAGCAACAATGAGTCCCACAATCATAAGATAGGACTAATATACATAGTAAAAGTTAAATTTATGATAAAATTAGCCAAAAAAACATTTGATTCTTTCAAATTATCATAATTTCTTCAGGATAGTATAAATTACATGAAAAAAAATCGAATAATAGAAAATCAACATAAAAAGTGAATAATAATTGCAAATTGTAATTGCAGGATACCTAATTCGAGATATTTCGCGAAATTTTTTCAAAGAACGATAAATAACTAAATCGCACATAATCGCGCTGAAAATTTTAATATGCGTTGAATAATCTAGGGTTTCTATAAGAACGCCGATGAACAGTCGAATGATGAACGATTGATAAGCAAATTGAAGCAGTGACAAATTAAAGAAAATAGTTATTAAGAAATTAAACGAAATCAATTGAAAATTACCTGAAAAATCGACTAAAAAATATGTGATCAATTGAATGATATGAACTGTGAGTGATTAAGTTGTTGAATTGATTGAATCCAGGATTGCTATAATCATGCGCGCATAATTTTCATCTGCTAATTGTAGAGAATAGAAGAAATTGGTAGGGGAAAATTAGGGATTTAATAAGGGAAGAGTGTAATTATAGAGAGAGAAAAAAAAGGAGAGAGAAAAGGATATTGAGTTATGAGGCTGCACATTGAAGATTTGGGTTTTTATATGTCAATCAAGGATTAATCTCAGCCATTCATTTGTGTAAGATCTAATGGTGGAGAATCGCGGGACGTACTCACCTAAGATATGTGGACTCACCGGATGCAATTTCTATATATATATATATATATATATATATAGAGGTGGGTTCAAATGAGTCCCCCTACTATATTTGAGTCCTTGAGTCCTAATCCAAGCCCTTGGATTAGGAGGATGAGTGGCTGAGATTAAAACAAAATCAATGGTCAAGATGATGAGACACACCCAATCCATTCCACTAAAACCCTAATATATATATCATTTCTTACTCTTTTCCTCTCATTTTCATATCTTCACATTCTCTTTCTACCCACTTCTCTCTCTTCCATTCTTTCTTAAAAAAAAAAACCAAAAAATTACCAATCACCACTTTCCCCACCGGACACCACCACCACTTCCTCACCGCCACTTCCTTCCTCCGTCTGTCAAACCCCAACACCACCACCACTTCTGCCCTCCTCCGGTACCGCCGGCCCTACGTCCTCCATTTACCTCCCTTTCCGCCGCCTCCCTGTCGTCCACCGCCACACCACCGTGCTCCACCCGCCGCCTCCTCCACCTCTGCCCCTCCTGCGCCTCCACCCGCCGTTTCCGTTTCCGCCTCCCTGTCTTAGTTTCTGTTTTTTTTTTTTTTTTTTTTTTTCAGATTTGAAAATAAGTGTCGGTTTTTTAGCCGTGTTCGTGGTGTCATTTTTTTAGTGGATTGTTTGTCGTTGGTGTCGTTTTTTTTGTTTTTTTTTTTTCAGATCTGAAAAAATGAGTGTTTTTGTGTCAATGACGGTGGACCACGTTGGTGGTGGTTGGTCGTGTGGTGTTGTTTAAAAAAATAACCACCACAATTTTAGATCTTGTTTTTTTTTCCAGTTTTCTTATGTTTTTTTTTGTTAATTTTAGATTTCATTATTTCATTTTATATTTATTTTTTCTAGATCTAGTTTGTTTTTTTTTCAGTTTCTCTTTTTTTATTGTTTAAAGCTCTTTTTTTAAGTAAAATATTCTTATGTTTTTCTGTTTTTTAATTGAGTATTTCGTTTTTTTTAGTTTATATTTTTCTTTCCTAAATCTACTTTGTTTTTTTTTTTTCAGATTCACTTTGTTTTTTTATTAAATCTCGTTTTTTTATTTCTGATGTTTTTTTTATATTTTAAATCTCGTTATTTTTTCAGATTATATACTAAAGTTTATTAAAGTTACACTATTATGTACTAAAGTTACACTATTATGTACTAAAGTTACACTATTATGTATTAAAGTTACACTATTATGTACTAAAGTTACACTATTATGTACTAAAGTTACACTATTATACTAAAGTTTCACTATTATGTACTAAAGTTTCACTATTATGTACTAAAGTTTCACTATTATGTAATAAAGTTTCACAATTATTGACTAAAGTTTCACTAGTATGTACTAAAGTTTCACTAGTATGTACTAAAGTTTCACTAATAAGTACTAAAGTTTCACTAGTATGTACTAAAGTTTCACTAGTATGTACTAAAGTTTCACTATTATGTAATAAAGTTTCACAATTATGGACTAAAGTTTCACTAGTATGGACTAAAGTTTCACAATTATGGACTAAAGTTGCACTGGACTAAAGTTATCTTATTAAGGACTGAAGTTACTTAATTAATGACTATAGTTACATTAGTATGGACTGAAGTTACACTAGAAAAGACTAAAGTTACCTAAACATGAGTTACACTATAATTGACTAAAGTTACCCAGTTAATAAATGAAGTTTTACTAAAAAAAAGTTTAAAGTTACAAAAATAATAGTTGAAGTTACACTCTTAATGACTAAAGTCAGCCTCATAAAAAAGCAAAAATCACATAATATTATCTTAAAGTTACATAAATTAAAAATTTATATACTCGAAATCACATTTTATTTTGAAGTTACACAAATAATGGTTGAAGTTACACTTTTAATGACTAAAGTTACCCTCATAAAAAGGTAAAAATCACATAAATTTATCTTAAAGTTACATAAATTCAAATTTATATACTCGAAATCACATTTTATTTTGAAGTTACACAAATAATGGTTGAAGTTACACTTTTAATGACTAAAGTTTCATCATTATGTACTCGTAATGTAGGTGAAAGTCATTAAAACCCACTCATTTGGTTCTAATCTTGTCCCTTCATTTTGTTTTAATCTTGTCCATTCATTTTTCTTTTAATCTTAGCCTTCCATCTTGTTCTAATCTTGTCCCTCCATCTCTTTCATCCAAAGGGCAAGATGAGGACTCATGGACTCAATTTTAAAGGTGGACTCATTATAACTTGACTCTATATATATATATATATATACATATATATATATAGAGCTTAGTTCAATTGAGTCCACCATATTCTTAGAGTTTACCCATTGGATGAGGGAGATGGATGGCTGAGATTGTAGATTAAAAAAGCATACTTATCACTAATCAATTACTTATTAACTAATTAATTAACTTTCTCTCTCTAGCCTTTAATTAATCACTTTTGAGCTGCTGAGATTTATGAGGGTAACTGTGATGCTTACGAGTGTAACTCTTATATTTTAGAGTGTGACTTTAACTTTTTAAGGCGGTTTTTATATAATATTTGAATATAAACAATTTAAACACCTTACGAGTGTAACTTTGATACTTTTCGAGTGTAACTCTAATATTTTTTAGCGTAATTTCAAGTTTTTAAGGCGGTTTTGAATATAAAAATTTGAATATATATAATTTGAACATTTTTACGAGCGTAACTTTGATGACTTTCGAGTGTAACTTTAATTTTTTAAGACGGTTTTTGTATATAAAAAATTTTAATTTATGTAGTTTTAACATTTTTCGAGTGTAACTTTCATGATTTTCGAGGTAACTTTAACATTTTTTTAAGACGATTTATTACTTATAAATTTGAATTTATATAATTTTTAACATTTTATAAGTGTAACTCTAACAGTTTAAAAGTGTAACTTTAATGTTTTACGAGTGTAACTTTAGTAATTTTATGTGAATTTTTTTGAATTTTATTACATGTTGAATTTATGTAATTTACTACAAATTTATGTGTAACTTTATTAAATTATAAGTGTAACTTTAGTCCTTTATGAGTGTAATTGTAGTCCTTTATGAGTGTAACTGTAGTCCTCTAGGAATGTAATTGTAGTTCTCTATGAGTGTAATTGTAATCCTCTATGAGTGTAACTGTAGTCTCACTACCACCAACCAACCCACACAAAAAAAAAAGGTAGATCTAGAATAAAACAAATCTGAAAAGAAGATTAAAAATATAAAAAAATTAAGGTAGATTTACAAAAAAAGTAGATCTAAAAATAAGTGTAACTTTTATGGTCATTTGTTTTACTTTAATAAATAAGGTGTTACTTTAAGATACCATATATGTGACTGTAATAAATAAGGTGTGTAACTTTAATACAAAATATGTGTGACTTTAAAAAAATATATATCTCTTTTTCAGATCTAAAAAAAATAAAACAAAAGGTAGATCTAAAAAGATAACAATAAATTTGAAAAAAAGTAGATCTACAAACGAAAAAAAAAAGAGATTATTTAACTAGTGTAACTTTAATATTGTAGAAGTGTTACTTTAATAGAGTACGAGTGTAATTTTACGAGATATGAGACTTTGATAAATAAAGTATGTAACTTTAATTGCGAATTTGTGTTACTTTAATAGAAGCCATTTAAATTTGACACACATTTTCAGATCTAAAAAAAAAAGCACATAACAACCCCACCCCCACCCACGACCACCACCTCTGCAACCACAACCCACCACCCCTGCTATCACGACCCACCACAACAACAACTCACGACCCATATCTGAGGCTGGTGGCTGCGTCAGAGAGAGGCGGGCGGCCGGGGGATAGAAGAGGATGGTGGTCGCCGGCCAGATCTGAAGGAAACTATGAAAGGAGGTGCCGGTGGTGGCCAGCAGGAGGCACGGAGGAGGGCGAGTGGAGGAGGAGGACAGATTGGTGGAGGGTGAAGGACGGTGGGGAGTAGGAGGTGGGCGATTTGTGGTGGTGGTGTTTGTAGGAAGAGCACGATGGCGGTAGTGAGTGAGAGGCGAGGGAAAGGGGAGAGAGGAGTTGGGTGGGCTGGTCGTGGGTGATGTCGGGTGGGTAGTGGTGGGTGTTGTTGGTGGTGGTGGTTGGGTGGTGGGGTGTGAGGAATAGAGGATAAGTGAATTATTTGGTATTTTGATTTATTTGGGTTTTAGAGAGTGGAGTGAAGTGAAAATTATGTGAGATGAGAGAGAAGTAATTGTGAGGAAAAATGTTATATATTGAATTAGAGTGGATTAGTGATTAATTAGTGAAAGGTAGAGAGAAGGTGATATTAATCACATTTTCGGAGGTTCAATCTCAACCCTCTATATCCCTCATCCAATGGTCGAAAAAAGGACTCAAGGACTCTAGGGAAAATGGTGGACTCAATTGATCTTTGCTATATATATATATATATATATATATATATATATATATATATATATATATATATATATATATATAAAGAGAGAGATAGAAAGGTTCAAATGAGTCCTTCATATCTTTTGAGTACCTAAGTCCTCTTATGAGCCCTTAGATCCTTCAAAGTGGGTGGTTGAGATTAAAAGCAAAAAGTAACCAATACACTAATTTCTTACTTATACACTAATTAATTATCTTTCTCTCTCTAGCTTAAAGTTGATGACATTTTAGTATTTTTAGGGTTTAACTTTTGTTTTCAAGGGTAACTTTTGCTTTTTTACAAGTCTGCAGTTATACAAGTGTAACTTTGATTTTTTACGAGTGTAACTTTAATACAAAATAGTGTAACGTTATACTAAAAAATATTTTTAAGACACGTTTTTGACATTTCCGTATTTTTATAGTGTAACTTTAGACTTTTACAAGTATAACTTTAATCCAAAATAGTATACTTTTATACTAAAAAGTGATTTTAAGACAAGTTTTTGACATTTTCCGTATTTTTATAGTGTAACTTTAACCTTTTACAAGTGTAGCTTTAATCCAAAATAGTGTAGCTTTATGCTAAAAAGTGATTTGAAGACAAGTTTTTGCAATTTTACGTATTTTTATACTGTAACTTTAGCCTTTTACAAGTGTAACTTTAATCCAAAATAGTGTATTTTTATGCTAAAAAGTGATTTTAAGACAACTTTTTGACATTTTACGTATTTTTAGAGTGTAACTTTAGCCTTTTACAAGTGTAACTTTAATCCAAAATAGTGTATTTTTATGCTAAAAAGTGATTTTAAGACAACTTTTTTGGCATTTTACGTATTTTTAGAGTATAACTTTAGCCTTTTACAAGTGTAACTTTAATCCAAAATAGTGTAGTTTTATATTAAAAAGTGATTTTAAGACGACTTTTTGTCATTTTACGTATTTTTAGAGTGTAATTTTAACCTTTTACAAGTGTAATTTTAATCCAAAATAGTGTAATTTTATTTCCAGAAATAATTTTACGTCATTTTAAGACAACTTCATGACACTTTCTGCATTTTTTAGACTGTAACTTTAGGTTTTTACAAGTGTAACATTAATCCTTAATAATGTAATTTTATTATCCCAAGTAATTTTATATCATCTTAATTTGAGATTTTCAAAGATTAACTAATTTATAGTGTAACTCTACCCTTTTCAGAATGTAACTTTAGTATATTGAGGGTGTAACTATAGTCATATCCTCTGTAACTTGCCACCATTAACTGTGTAAATTTAGTCAATTTAGAGTGTAACTTTAGTCCAAATAGAATGTAACTTCAATAAATTGAGGGTGTAACTCCAGTCCAAATAAAAGTAATAATAAATTTGAAAAACAAACTACTAGATCTGTAAGAAAAAAAAAAAGTGGATTGAGAGGAGGTGACACCCCACCGACGGCCCACCAGCCCCACCACCCCAACGTCACCACCACCTCTGCTCCTCTTCTTCCTCTGACCGGCTCTTCCACCTCTGGCCGGCGCATTTTCTAGCCGGCTCTTCCTCCGTCGATTTTGTTTTTGGTTTTTTTGTTTATCTTTTCAGATATGAGTAGGAGATGTGGGTAGGAGGAAGACGGTGGTCGGGTGAAAGAGGGGAGGTAGGCGGCTGTGGTGGTGGAAAGGAGGGAGGCGGTTGGTGGTTGTGTAGAAGGGCCCCAATTTTTTCAGATTTAAAAAATATGGAGAAGAGGAGAGGAGTAAGGAGGCGGTGAGGAGCTTGGTGGTTGGTGTGGTGCGAGGAAGAGAAGGCAGCGTAGAGGAGGAGGAGGAGGAGGCGGCGTCGGTGGAAGGCAGCCATAGGAGGTGCATTGGCCGCGAGGAGGAACGACGGGGGTTGTGGCACGTCGGGTGGTGGTGTGGGGTTTGTAGATCTAGTTTTTTTGTGATTTTGTTTTTACAGATTTGTTTTTTTTTTTGTCTTGGCGTGGCCGCCGGTGCCAGAGAGGGAGGACGGCGATGGGCGGTGGAGGGAGGGAGCGGAGAAAGGAGGGAGGAGGGAGGAGGGAGGAGGGAGGAGGGAGGAGGAGGGGCGGAAGACGGCGGGTAGGAGAGAGGAGCAGGGGCGGCAGGCGGTGGAGGGTAGTGGTAGGCCGTGTGGGTGGAGATTAGATCTAGTATTTTTTTTTCAGTTTTTTTTTTTTTTTTTGAATTTTGGCCGGCAGCCGGCGTTGGTTGGCGGTGGCTGGTGGTGGTCGCTGTTTTTGGTGATGCCGGAAGTGAAGAAGATGAATGAAAATGAGGGAGGTTGTGGGAGTGGGTTTAGAGAGGATGAAATTATAGAGAGAAGGAGGAGGAAATTTTAGAGAGAGAGTATTTGTGTAAGAAATGAATTAGAGGGAGGTAGGTATCAGTGATTTAATTAGTGGGATAGTGAGAGAAAGTGGGTTAAACCCATTCATAATGACAAATTTTGTGTTTTAATCCCAACCATCCATCTCCAAGATCCAAGGGCCTCAAAGAGGACTCATGGACTCAAGGTTTTGGGGTGGACTCATTTGATCTCATTCCTATATATATATATATATATATATATATATATATATATATATATATATATATATAGAGGCGGGATCTCGTGAGTTGAGTTCTTATGGTGAGTTGGTACTAACAAAGTGTTATTGTAGTGTTACTCTTATGTTCTCATAATTCTTTTTTATGCTGATTATATTACTTTTTGTTTTTTCTTTACTTTTTTTTTACCACATATTATTATAGTGTTACGATTACGTTATTTTTTATACTTTTTTTTTGTTACCATGTGTTATTCAAGTATTATTCTTACGTTATTTTTCTTTTTTTACTTTTTTTTGTTACCGCGTGTTATTCTAGTATTATTCTTATGTTTTTTTAGTCTTTTTTTGTTAGCGTGTGTTTTTCTGTGTTACTCTTATGTTATTTTTTTTTAAAAAATTTTTGTTACTGCGTGTTACCCTTGCGTCATTTTTTTTTTACTTTTTTTTAAACCGCATGTTATTTTAGTGTTAATTTTACGTTTTTTTAATAAAAAAATTTGGTTGCCGCGTGTTATTCTAGTGTTACTCTTATGTTATTTTTTTTACTCTTTTTTGTTATTTGTATTATTCAAGTGTTACTCTTACATTAATTTTTATTTTTATTCACGTGTTACTCTGATGTTATTGTTGTGCTATTCACGTGTTACTCTGATGTTATTGTTGTGTTATTCACGTGTTACTCTGATGTTATTGTTGTGTTACTCTTGTGTTACTCTGATGTTATTGTTGTGTTATTCACGTGTTACTTTGATGTTATTGTTGTGTTATTCACGTGTTACTCTTGTGTTACTCTGATGTTATTGTTGTGTTATTCACTTGTTGCTCTGATGTTATTGTTGTGTTATTCACGTGTTACTCTGATGTTATTGTTGTGTTATTCACGTGTTACTCTTGTGTTACTCTGATGTTATTGTTGTGTTATTCACGTGTTACTCTGATGTTATTGTTGTGTTATTCACTTGTTACTCTGATGTTATTATTGTGTTATTCACGTGTTACTCTTGTGTAATTTCAGTATTACTCTAACGTTATTTTTCTTTATAAGTTTTTTTTTGTTACGGTGTGTTGTTCAAGTATTACTCTTACGTCTTTTTTTTCCTTTTTTTTACGGCATGTTATTCTTACGTTATTTATTTTTATTTTTTTGTTATCACATGTTATTCTAGTGTTACCCTTATGTTATTTTATTTACCACTTGTTATTCCAGTGTTATTCTAATGTTACTTTTATTATATATTTTTTTTTGTTATCACGTGTTATTCCAGTGTTACTCTTATGTTATTTTCTTTTTTGTTACCACGTGTTATTCCAGTGTTACTCTTATGTTATTTTTTTTGGTATCCCGTAAAATTAGAGGGTCACCTTTATCCATTGTTTAACCTTCATTCACCACCAACTCCCACCCTAACTCAACGACAAACACGTAACTAACCTCCCCGAGCGGTAATGGATGCACTCCGTATCTCGGCTTAGAATATTAAAGTGTTTGTCAACCTGAAAGAAACAATCAATTTTTTTAAAAAATCATCCAATAATCAAATTAAAGCCTTAGCCAGCCTTAAATCGATCACATAATCAATCAAATTACTAGGAAATTACAAAGACAAAACAAAATCGACAAATTCAATAACAAAAATCAACGATAAGTTCGATAATTACACGGAGTAAATCATAGATTAAAGTTAAATTGAAGAAGAATGTGATAGATCAAGAAAGAGACTTACAATACCTGGTCGTGGTTAAGGTGAAATAAGCAACACCGTCAAAAACCACCGTCGGCAATGAAAAACAACGTTGTCACGATAACGACTGCTATGACGGCGCACTAAAAACATTCCTCCTCCGCTGTCGCCATTCTTCTTCGGTGGCGATTTCATTGATCACGTGGTGGCGAAATTTGACAATGCTGACTTAAAATTTAAATTTCAAAAACTAACAATCCAAGATCAATGACTAGAGCAATAGATTAAGTGAAGGACGTCGTCCGCGTCGATTTTAAGATGCTGCTCCACAAAAATTCAGATTTGCTTATAAAATTTTGAGAGTGTGCGAAATTATTCTTGATAAATTATGTTCACATGTGTCAATGTGATTTTAGGATGTAGATTGGGATAAGATTACAGAGAATCTAATAGAAGAGAGAGAAAGAAAGAAAAAAAACTTAGAAGAGTAAAGTCACGTGGGTCATCTCCAATTTTCGTTGGTTGCTTGGTTTAATCTCAATCGTAAGATCTGTTTATCCAATGGTCCAGATTTTGTGAGTACCAACTCACCATAAGACACCAAACTCACAAGAACCCAATTCTATATATATATATATATATATATATATATATATATATATATATATATATATATATATATAGATAGATAGATAGAGTTGAGATGAAATGAGTCCTCTTAGATTCTTTGAGTCCATAAATCCTATTATAGCCAATGGATCATGAAGATGGATGGCTTAGATTTTGTGGAAAAAGCACACATTTGCATTAAAAAATTCACTAGCTTAATTACCTCACTCCTTAGCCTTTCATAGCTTCACTTTCCCATACACTCTCTCACCTATAACCTCCTCCTCCTTATCTCATGAAATCAGATTTCAAACCCAAATAATCTGATTTTTTTCTTAAACACATACTCTCTCCTCTTTTTCTCTCTTATTTCATTATTTTCACCATTAGTTTTGTTCATTTATTTGCAATTTACGGATTTTGAACATAGATTTTGTGAGTAATATTCTTCCCTTTAGCCTAAACTCTCTTATTTGTTAATTTTATTATGTAATTTCTGATTTTTTTGTGTGTGTTATAATTTTCGCATAAACTAAAAGCGGGTTTTCAAAAAGTTCCGTAAATCTTCATCCAAACTCCGATTAAGGCGAAACAAAAGTCTCTCTTTATTATTTTTTCGAGCCCGTCGTAATGGTGATATTTTCTTATACCATCGAGTTTTATAAATGTTAATGACTGCTCGAATATACTAAAAAACATAGTTGACTTTTGTCTAAATTACCTGTTTTTGTTGATAAATAGTGGTTTTTGTGTTTATTTTTTTTAAATTTTTTTATCTTGTTGTAATCATTTGTTAATTATGGTTTCTTGTGAGTTTTTTGTTGGATCTTGTTATAACTATTGAAGTATTATAATTTTCAAAAACTAAATAGTAGACGAAAATAATACCATTACGACGGGCTCGAAAAAATAATAAATTTAGGTTTTTGTTTCGTCTTAATAGGAGTCCGGATGAAGATTTACGAAGCTTTTTATGATGTTATTTTTATTTTACTCGGGAATGAACTTAAGATTTGAAACCAATATTTGGATGTTTGAAAACAAAAATGGCAGAGGAGGAAGAGTAATAATATAGTGAGTTAAATTTATTATGTATAACATGCTTAGATTGTGTAACTTTAAATATATAATTTGTAAAATGTGTAATATAACCTATACAGTGTGTTACTTTAATTGTTAGCGTATGTCACTTCAATTATAGAATTTGTAACTTCAGTGTTTAGAGTTTGTAACTTTAAATGTATTTTTGGTAACTTCAATTGTTTAAAAGTTGTAACTTTAATTATTTAAAAATGTAACTTTAATTTTTTTTTTTGAAACTTTAGTTTTATTAAAGAGTCAACTTTAGAATAGATTTTTTGTAACTTAAGTTTTAAAGGGTGTAACTTTAAGTTTTAAAGATGTTACTTTAAGTTATAATTATGTAACTAAAGATGGATATGGTGTCTCTTTTTAAAGTGTGTAACTTCAATTGAGATATGATGTAACTTTAAAAGAGATATGATGTAATTCCAAATTATTTTCAATTTGTACCGTATAACTTCAAGTGACTATAATGTAACTTCAAGGCAGGCATATATAGTGTAACTGATAGGCTATCGCACACCTAATCAAAGATAAATACCCTAAACACAAATGAATGTAGTAATAGGGGTCGAACAAAAGGAGACGGGAGTTGCTATACAAGTTGTTATGGGGTGAATTCTATCAGCGTCAGTTATCGATTGGTTTGGTTGGGTTTATGAAACAACAATAACAATAAAGGAAGGGTCTATGGAGGTCAGGTCACACATGAAAATTATGTAAATGCTCAAGTCAAACTACGAAATTGATAATAACGATAATTGTTTATGCTAAAGACACCCACCTCTCGATATTAGTGTCAACCATAGATCGGGTCCCAACGAACTCTCGCTTTGGCTAGGCTGGTCTACTAACACATACTTAGTCTGATTCAATTCCGTGCCTCTCGACTTATAGAAAGAATTAACGAATTTAATCAAGGATTGTGATCAATAATCAAAGACTAACAATATAGTACAAGCATGTGATAGAAACAACTATTTGATATCATAACATCTCATTTCAACAATTGCAAATATTATTTATGCATGGCTTCCCTAATTCCCTAGACAAACTACTCTTGCATAATGATAACTAATCTAATAACAAATGATAATGTTAACATGATAACTGACTAACAATAGAAATGACAAAGGAAAAAATAAACAATACAAGAAATAGAATTACCTCAACAAAGGAAATAAAACTTGGAATTGAAGAACACAATGGAACCAAATAACTTGGAAATGAACTTGTAATATAAATTGAAATACTTAAAGGAATTATTTGTAACAATTAATGGAAACTAAACTATTCTAAACCTAATCTAATGACTAATGATATTATGTAAAAGAGTGTTTTTAGAGTGTAAAATGATGTACAAGATGCTAAAAAAGATGTCTCTAAGTGTCGAGGTCCCCCTCCTTTATATAGGGAGAGGGACTTGAAACGTATGCATTCACAGAGCCCAAACCCCGATTGGGGAATGGAAACCCCGATCGGGGGTCCACTAACCCGGCTACAATTGCTTAATTACTCCATTAAATGCTTGAGGAATCCTATTATATGCCTTTAAGCTCCTTAATTCTCCGGTTAATTGTATAGTCTTGACATCCCATGAGCATCCAAAGAGCATCCCTATGTTGAGTTGTGGACTCCTTAAGTTGGGCTTCATTTTAGTTTCTCATTTGTACACTAAACCATTTTACAAGTCTTCATGCTTGGGCTTGTCCTTCTCCATACTATCCTTCCATGTCTTCCATTTGCTTAGTGAACTTTGATGCTTGCTAATTTGCTAGTAAAAAGTCTCTAAATGCTTAGATTCCTAAAAAATGTAACAAACACAAGCAATACACCTAGAACACGTAATTAGCTCACAAATATACTAAACAGAGTATAATAATCAAATAAACCGAGCTAAACTAGGGAGTTAAACTATATATAAAATGGACTCATCAAAATCCCCCAAGCTAAACCCTTGCTTGTCCTCAAGCAAGCACACAATATAATGTATGACAAGGACAAGGGTGCAAGCATTAATCATCCCGTCCAAATGCAATTCCCGACTAGTAGTTTTAAAGTACAATGAATCAAATTATGAAACAACTTGGGCATAGGGAAAATGCAATACATGGATGAGATTTACACGACGGCGTGGTATTAAGGACTTCACATGGACATTTCAACTCTTGCATGATCTTTAATTGACATTGGACTTCTCATAGGTTACCACTCACACTCATGAAATGAATATGGCAAATATATGTGAATGACACTCTCCTATCTACGACTCAAGAGAATGCGCCCACAATCTAGTATGGTAAACATTTCAAATCCCATATGACAATGCTAAACAATAAATGCACACAAAGAAGCCAAGTAAAGAGACAAAAGAGGCTAGGGGTAATGGGTAGAAGGTGGACAAACAAGTTTGGATATGTGGAGCTAAAGGTCAAGCTAACAACCATCCAAATAAGCAAAGAGTGCTCAAAAAACCCAAAACCAATCCCATAACAAAGCCCATTGAACCAAAGCAGCATATGGCTCAAATTAATACCTTTACAACACAAAAATGAACTTCCCAACTCAATTAGTTCATACATTTAGTGTGACACCCTCAAATTTGCGGAAAGAAAAAAAAATTATTTAAATACATAAAAGATATGAGAATACATAACGAAGGTGTCATAAATAAAAAGGGTCATTACAAAACGAAATAATATTATACAAAATAAATTATACAA
>JAIUZE010028597.1:0-14834 GCA_022085475.1 Heliosperma pusillum
CCCTATATTGATGATTGGTTGTAACTCTAAAGAAAGGTAGTAAGATAAGTTTGATGATTTTAATGCTTGATGCTTGTCATGACTTGTGTGTAAATAGTTCATGAGTTTCGATGGTGTAAGGTTGAATGAGTTGGCTATGACTTCTTAACTCAATTAGTAATTTAGTCTTTTGGACTTAGAAGTTTAGTATTGTTTTGAATACCATGCTTATGATATGTCTAATTGGTGTAATATAAGTTTAGAATGATATCTTGAGGTGCAAAATACTTTTGAGGTTAAGTGACGTCTTGTGGTTTCCTATTGTGTGTTTGTGAGTATAGGCTTGGTGGAAAAGCATTTGGCTATAGTTCTTGGATTTAAAGATATGATCTTATCTTATGGCATCGGAGACTCGTTTGAAGTAGTAAGGTTTCGTTGTAAGTTGAACCATATTACTTGAGGATTATAGATATGAGCGAGATTCGATGATGTGAGCTATGATGGAAATACCTTGGGACGTTAATGATGATGTTTGACTTGAGGTTGTACTTTGTTAATAATGAACTCGTGGGCTATATGATGTTGATAATGACGTTTTGTTCGGTGTTCTACCTTGTGGCCGTAGGAGTTGAAAAGAGATTAGTATGGAGAATTCTTTATTGGTTCTTCGGTTTTTGAAACCTTTGGGAATGTGTCAAATTATGGAGTTGAGAGAATGTTATTATGCTTGAGTTGCAATTCCGCAATTGGGAATCCGTGTTATATGAAAGGGCGGATGAATTGGGTTGTAATCGATTTGTTAAATCTAGGTGTACCTTACTTTGATGATTGTGGTACGATGGTCCCTTGTAAGAGACCTTTGTTTGGGATGAGTTGCTTTACTATCACCCTAAGTCTGAAAGGAGAAATTTTGTGGATTAAACCTTAAACCTTTACTCGTGCCATCATTCCTTTTCATTTCCATTCTTGAATGTTTTTGTCAAGATTGATCTTTAAGAAATCGCATGCTCGTATCTTATTTCTTACTCGGATATATTCATACCTCTACTATCTGCTTTGTCTCTTTCTTGACCTCGTTATTTTTCAGCGCTCCTCTCTTGTAATCTCGTGCCTTATTTATTCTCGTGTTCTCCTTGAGATTCCGTATCGTTTTCTATCTCGTTGCTCCTTCATCTTTTCTCTAGTGGATTGGGTATTCCATTTGTAAAGCTCAAAGAATAAGTGTAATGTATTTTGGAATTCTTAGGTTAGAATATGTGTCCTTGAATTGAACAAATTTCATATTGTATTTCATCATGGGAAATAGGACTTAAGCTCTAGGATGAATCCAAATAGTGATAATATATCCTCTCTTAGTGGTTTTAGATTTGGAGTTTGGTATTGTAGTGGTATTTTGAGAATTGAGTGGATCATGATAATAGTTCGTTGTTGCGAGATATTGGAATAGTTACCTTGGAGGTTGTTTGGGAAATTGTTGTCTTAAATTGTTACGCTCTAAAAAGGAATCTTACTTGTGAAATTTAGATTTGTGACCAGATTCGAGGAATAATCTCATAAGCGAAGACCGATATGTTTTGAGTTTTAGATGAACTAGATGATTTGAATGGTTGTCTGATTGCCAAGTGATTGGTCATTTGTGGTTTGGAATTAGTAATTCTCTTTTATTCTTAAGGAATCATAGTTTGAGATTGAGAAATGTTCGTTGCAAGCTTTGGATAGTGAGTCCTCAGTTGTTATGGATTATAGAGTTAGAATGGTGAACCCATTTATCTTGAGAATTAGTAACCACCATAATTTGCTAATGTGACTATTTGTATTTGAGGCTTCGAGCATAGTAGTGATCAAATTAAGGATATTATGGCGTATTAAAGAATCATGATAACCGATAACGGATTGTGGATTTTCCCTTGTCGCGAGACTTTGGATGAGGCTAGTTGAATCTTAGATAATTATGTTTGTTGCTTTGATTGTGTTTTGACTTTCGAAGATGAGAAAGTTCATTGCAAATTTAGGATAATGAGTTTAAAGTAAATTGAATCAAGGGAATTTCATGGTAAGCCTCCTTTACCACGTGGATTGTTAGTTGTGGAGTCTACCGTGCCGATGGACTTTAGTAGATACTAAATGGGTCTGAATAATTAAGTTATTGGCTTGAAATCTCGTGATTAGGGAATATTTTTGTAGGAATTCTGATAATTGAAAATGATGAGTTGCAAATTGGGTAAATTGTATTCTCTTGATGATTTGGTTTATTAGTAGAGTAAGTGATGTCGAATTCTTGTAGATCTTCCTGCCGACTTCATCGTGATCTTTCTATCCCTAAGAGTTCGATTTGTTTCGTTTTTGCGTGTTTTGTATATATTTTGTTATCCTGAATTGTGTGTGAGATGTGCGAGTCGCTCTATGTACGTGTAATGTGTTCTTATTTTGATTTTATCTTTGAGAAAACCTTCGAATTTACATATTGTATTTCTAAATTAACTTTTCAAAGAAGTCCAAAGATATATTTTGTACCTTGTTTTTGGAGAAAATAGATTTCTGTTGCTTTTATATTTGGATTTTGCGTTTGGTTGGATGTTTGGACTTATTATTGGAGACGTCTGGTGACTAGTCCTGCACTTACTAACGCTTGTTTGATTTTCGATTTCACTATTTCGACAATGATTTGATTTTGATAACTAGAGTACTCGTTTGCGACGGGCACTCTTGTGATTCGTAAATAAAGTTTCGCACTTATGAAAAATCTCTTTAAACCGTTTTCGAGAAGAACCTCGTTTCGTAAATGTTCCCCTTGTAAAAGTTTTCGTATTAATTTTGAAAACCGATTCGTCTCCTTGATACTTTTGTTTTCTACTCTCAAGTTTCGAGGACGAAACTTTTTAAAAGGTGGGGTGATTGTAACACCAGCAAATGTACCCTAATTTTATAGTAAAAATATTTTTTACGGATACTTTTCAGCGAAATTTAGTTTTAGTTTAGAATTAAATTTCCCGTGTCGAATTTAGAATTTCCGAGTTCGTATTTGGATTTTACGCGAGTTTTCAAGTGAATCACGTCTTAAGACGTCATTGACTTTTCCCTTAACTTTTTCCACTTACTCCTTCATATACTCCCTCAAACCCTAACTCCTTCCTTCATATCCACTTACTCTTTCTTCCTCATCAAACCACCAAAACCTAAACTCCATTTTTTATCAAGCTTAGATTCGTCGCTACTCCTTCATTTCTTGCTCAAATTCACTAAGGTTCGTCTTATTCTTTTCATCTCATCTTCCTATATCCGTATTGGTAATAAAATTACCGTCTTTCTCGCATTTCAATTTATCCGTCTTTCTCAAAGGTGAATTATATTCATCTTTTGTCGTCTTTATTTAGGTGGAGATTTTCTAGACCCCGACAAAGATTACTATCTAGTGGAGGAAGGTTTAGAAATCGTTTAAAGTCGCATAAAGGTAACGGTGAAGGGTTACTCGATATCATTTACGTGTTTTCATGTGTTTTCTATGTTAGAAATCGTATTTAGAATATGGTTAGAAATCTTAGGAATTATATTGTTGATGATGGTTGTTGTTAGTTGATAATTGATATGAGAATTGATGATTTGTGATGATATATGATATTTGTGTTACGCCTTTGTGAAATTGTGAAATTTGTGTGATCCGTGCCTGCCAGACCAGGACGCTGGCAGCGTTTCCTGGACGCTGGCAGCGTTGTAGGACGCTGGCAGCGTCGTCCAGCGTTGGCAGCGTTACACGCTGCCAGTTTTCCCAAGTCGACTGTAGTTTTCCTGCACTGACCCCTTTTCGTAAAATGATCATATCTCCTTCGTTACTTGCTTGTTTTGAGCTTGTGACATCCCGTTGGAACCGTAAGAGGATAAACTATCACTTCCATTTGAAATTTCTGCATTTTAATTTCTATAACTCTAGTTATGACCGTTTTAAGTTGACCCTTGTTTTAGTTGGTTTCCAAACAACGTTGTTTTGGAGAGGGGATCTATGTTTCTTAATTATTATGCTTCATAAACTTGTTCTAATGCTTATGTATCATGTATTGATTCATTTTTATCATAGTTAAATTTATATAATTCCCTATTCTCATGTTTTGTGACGGTTTTTGGTATGTCCCACTTTGAGTCGGTTTTTACAAATGTTACGGTTTGAGCACTATTTTGTTATGTGCTTTGTACTTTCATTCCCTTGGCTACCTCCACGTTCGTAAGGCTAGAATGTCGGAACGAGGAGTATCCTTACTGCTTAAGTGCATGTGTTAGTGGGCATACGACGACGTTGTTGGGAGGCGAACGCATTGCGTTGATCGACCCGGCCGTCAAATGTTGTGTACTTGCGAGGTGGTGTCATTTGCATGTAGCGTACCGCTTGTTATTGAGGCTTGTGCTCTTTTCCGCCTCTTTCGTGAATTATCGACCGAATTTGGGGTACTCGGCGTCTTTGATTGACCGAGTCTTGGATGCGAAACGTTTATCGCATGTCGAATCGGAACACGTTTATTCCGAGAGTCTGGCCAGGTTTAGACTAGGACCGGATATATATATATATATATATTATTATATTATTATATCGTCGTGCTACCAGGAGGAAATTAGCCCACATATACGAAATGTTTATCGTGTATGCGTTCAGGGAAATGTTTATCTCGTGGATGCAATTTTAATCATTCTTGTCATGTACACGGTGCTAGTGCGTTTCATCTAACGTGAGAGAGGTCGTCAATATATTGTATGTTTGAATGGATGATTATATGACGGATTACTTATGATCTTCACATGACTTGGCATTGTTTGTTTGTCGAGTCTCAATCTTATCAAACTTATACCGCTAACGGTGAGATGCAAGCCCTAGTGAGTGTATTCGGTTGCCTAAGAGTGTCTTCCCCGTGTCTATCTATAGCATGATGGTTACGGTTTTGTACTCCATGTATCGATATCTTTATGCATTGAATTGCCTATCTATCCTTATCATATTTCACATGTATATCTATATATGCATGCTTCTACTTTTGTATTTCCTTTTATGTACGTTTAATGTGATATGGCTGGGAGAACCCGGAGTTACTCCCCAGTGACTGTGGCGTTCATGTTTTTCATGGATGAACAGGTTGCTTGATTGGATGGCTTTTTGCTTGTGGTATTTTGGGTTCGGGTGTGAGCTAGCGGGCGTGGTCCCTGGATTGAAACACCTCTAGACGATTTTAGCTAGTTGCTAATAACTTTGTTGTTGGATAACATTTTGAGAGACTACGTCTCTTGTAGTATTTTGTATTTGGTTTGTAACATCTGACACTCCTCGTATTTTCTATTGGCATGTAAAAAGGTTTAAAAACACCGTATTTCCGCTATTTAAATCACATGCTTGTATGTTTTATTTCCGCATTCGCGAGGGTTGTCACAGTTGGTATAAGAGCTTAAACGCTCCCGACGCACACACGTGAACCCTAAACTTAAATTACTTGGCCTTGAAATAATAAATGAGAGATGGGTAGACTTAAGGACCTAAGGTGGTAGTCTTTGGTGTACTTGATGTTTGTTAGGTTCTAACTTGTTTGTTGATTGTGTTGAGTGATGTTATGTTTGTTTGTATCTACCGTCTTGAGGTGGATCATGTGTTACCTTGAAGAAGTATCATCTACCGAAGATTGAAGATTGACAAGCCTAATTGAAGTGTATTTTTTTTCCTCATCGATGTTTTCTCTCGTCCTTAATGTATCATGCTCTCTTCCTTCTATCTAAGTGCTTCTTCATCATCTAACTTCTTTTCCCCTTGGAAATTACTCTTGTTACTTTCCTCCTCCTTATCAATTTGTACCCTCAACTTCCTTATGTGACCTTTTGTGGACCCATACCCTTTTGTTTGTGGCATATTGTACTTGGTCGGAAGAATTTTAGACTTGGTGGAATGTTAGTGTTGATTAGAATGAATTTGGGATTCGAGAAAAATTGTGTAGACTTAAGTTCTCCCCTAGTGGTGAGAGTTGGTATCCTTGAGGAAAGTGTGGGAGGTATGTTTAATGATTTTAATGTATAAATGCTTGCCATGACTTGTGTGTAAATAGTTCATGATATTCGATGGTGTAAGGTTGAATGAGTTGGCTATGACTTCTTAACTCATTAGTAATTTAGTCTTTTGGACTTAGAAGTTTAGTATTGTTTTGAAGACCATGCTTATGATATGTCTAATTGGTGTGAATAAGAAGTTTAGAATGATATCTTGAGGTGCGAAATACTTTTGAGATTAAGAGACGTCTTGTGGTTTCCTATTGTGTGTTTGTGAGTATAGGCTTGGTGGAAAAGCATTTGGCTATAGTTCTTGGATTTAAAGATATGATCTTATCTTATGGTAATTCGGAGACTCGTTTGAAGTAGTAAGGTTTTCGGTATGTTGGAACCATATTACTTGAGGATTATAGATATGAGCAAGATTTGATGATGTGAGCTATGAGGGAAATACCTTGGGACGTTAATGTTGATGTTTGACTTGAGGTTGTACTTTGTTAATGATGAACTCGTGGGCTATATGATGTTGATAATGACGTTTTGTTCGGTGTTCTACTTTGTGGCCTTAGGAGTTGAAAGGAGATTAGTATGGAGATTTCCTTATTGGTTCTTCGGTTTTTGAAACCGTTGGGAACGTGTCAAATTATGGAGTTGAGAGAATGTTATATGCTTGAGTTGAATTCCCGCAATTTGGAATCCGTGGTTATGAAAGGGGCGGATGATTGGGTCGTAATCGATTTGTTAAATCTAGGTGGCCCTTACTTATTTTGTGGTCCGGCCATGGTCCCCTTGGAAGAGACCTTTGTTTGGGATGAGTTGCTTTACTATCACCCTAAGGTCCTGAAAGGAGAATTTTGTGGTTTAAACCTTAAACATTTACTCGTGCCATTATCCCTTTTTCCTTTCCATTCTTGAATGTTTTTGTCAAGATTGATCTTTAAGAAATCGCATGCTCGTATCTTATTTCTTACTCGGATATATTCATACCTCTACTATCTGCTTTGTCTCTTTCTTGACCTCGTTATTTTTCAGCGCTCCTCTCTTGTAATCTCGCGCCTTATTTATTCTCGTGTTTCCTTGAGATTCCGTATCGTTTTCTATCTCGTTGCTCCTTCATCTTTTCTCTAGTGGATTGGGTATTCCATATGTAAAGCTCAAAGAATAAGTGTAATGTATTTTGGAATTCTTAGATTAGAATATGTGTCCTTGAATTGAACAAATTTCATATTGTATTTCATCATGGGAAATAGGACTTAAGCTCTAGGATGAATCCAAATAGTGATAATATATCCTCTCTTAGTGGTTTTAGATTTGGAGTTTGGTATTGTAGTGGTATTTTGAGAATTGAGTGGATCATGAGATATTGGAATAGTTACCTTGGAGGTTGTTTGGGAAATTGTTGTCTTAAATTGTTACGCTCTAAAAAGGAATCTTACTTGTGAAATTTAGATTTGTGACCAGATTCGAGGAATAATCTCATAAGCGAAGACCGATATGTTTTGAGTTTTAGATGAACTAGATGATTTGAATGGTTGTCTGATTGCCAAGTGATTGGTCATTTGTGGTTTGGAATTAGTAATTCTCTTTTATTCTTAAGGAATCATAGTTTGAGATTGAGAAATGTTCGTTGCAAGCTTTAAATAGTGAGTCCTCAGTTGTTATGGATTATAGAGTTAGAATGGTGAACCCATTTATCTTGAGAATTAGTAACCACCATAATTTGCTAATGTGACTATTTGTATTTGAGGCTTCGAGCATAGTAGTGATCAAATTAAGGATATTATGGCGTATTAAAGAATCATTATAACCGATAATGGATTGTGGATTTTCCCTTGTCGTGAGACTTTGGATGAGGCTAGTTGAATCTTAGATCATTATGTTTGTTGCTTTGATTGTGTTTTGACTTTCGAAGATGAGAAAGTTCATTGCAAATTTAGGATAATGAGTTTGAAGTAAATTGAATCAAGGGAATTTCATGGTAAGCCTCCTTTACCATGTGGATTGTTAGTTGTGGAGTCTACCGTGCCGATGGACTTTAGTAGATACTAAATGGATCTGAATAATTAAGTTATTGGCTTGAAATCTCGTGATTAGGGAATATTTTTGTAGGAATTCTGATGATTGAAAATGATCAGTTGCAAATTGGGTAAATTGTATTCTCTTGATGATTTGGTTTATTAGTAGAGTAAGTGATGTCGAATTCTTGTAGATCTTCCTGCCGACTTCATCGTGATCTTCCTATCCCTAAGAGTTTGATTTGTTTCGTTTTTGCGTGTTTTGTATATATTTTGTTATCCTGAATTGTGTGTGAGATGTGCGAGTCGCTCTATGTACGTGTAATGTGTTCTTATTTTGATTTTATCTTTGATAAAACCTTCGAATTTACATATTGTATTTCTAAATTAACTTTTCAAAGAAGTCCAAAGATATATTTTGTACCTTGTTTTTGGAGAAAATAGATTTCTGTTGCTTTTATATTTGGATTTTGCGTTTGGTTGGATGTTTGGACTTATTATTGGAGACGTCTGGTGACTAGTCCTGCACTTACTAACGCTTGTTTGATTTTCGATTTCACTATTTCGACAATGATTTGATTTTGATAACTAGAGTACTCGTTTGCGACGGGCACTCTTGTGATTCGTAAATAAAGTTTCGCACTTATGAAAAATCTCTTTAAACCGTTTTCGAGAAGAACCTCGTTTCGTAAATGTTCCCCTTGTAAAAGTTTTCGTATTAATTTTGAAAACCGATTCGTCTCCTTGATACTTTTGTTTTCTACTCTCAAGTTTCGAGGACGAAACTTTTTAAAAGGTGGGGTGATTGTAACACCAGCAAATGTACCCTAATTTTATAGTTAAAAATATTTTTACGGATACTTTTCAGCGAAATTTAGTTTTAGTTTAGAATTAAATTTCCCGTGTCGAATTTAGAATTTCCGAGTTCGTATTTGGATTTTACGCGAGTTTTCAAGTGAATCACGTCTTAAGACGTCATTGACTTTTCCCTTAACTTTTTCCACTTACTCCTTCATATACTCCCTCAAACCCTAACTCCTTCCTTCATATCCACTTACTCTTTCTTCCTCATCAAACCACCAAAACCTAAACTCCATTTTTTATCAAGCTTAGATTCGTCGCTACTCCTTCATTTCTTGCTCAAATTCACTAAGGTTCGTCTTATTCTTTTCATCTCATCTTCCTATATCCGTATTGGTAATAAAATTACCGTCTTTCTCGCATTTCAATTTATCCGTCTTTCTCAAAGGTGAATTATATTCATCTTTTGTCGTCTTTATTTAGGTGGAGATTTTCTAGACCCCGACAAAGATTACTATCTAGTGGAGGAAGGTTTAGAAATCGTTTAAAGTCGCATAAAGGTAACGGTGAAGGGTTACTCGATATCATTTACGTGTTTTCATGTGTTTTCTATGTTAGAAATCGTATTTAGAATATGGTTAGAAATCTTAGGAATTATATTGTTGATGATGGTTGTTGTTAGTTGATAATTGATATGAGAATTGATGATTTGTGATGATATATGATATTTGTGTTACGCCTTTGTGAAATTGTGAAATTTGTGTGATCCGTGCCTGCCAGACCAGGACGCTGGCAGCGTTTCCTGGACGCTGGCAGCGTCGTAGGACGCTGGCAGCGTCGTCCGGCGCTGGCAGCGTTACACGCTGCCAGTTTTCCCAAGTCGACTGTAGTTTTCCTGCACTGACCCGTTTTCGTAAAATGATCATATCTCCTTCGTTACTTGCTTGTTTTGAGCTTGTGACATCCCGTTGGAACCGTAAGAGGATAAGCTATCACTTCCATTTGGAATTTCTGCATTTTAATGTCTATAACTCTAGTTATGACCGTTTGAAGTTGACCCTTGTTTTAGTTGGTTTCCAAACAACGTTGTTTTGGAGAGGGGATCTATGTTTCTTAATTATTATGCTTCATAAACTTGTTCTAATGCTTATGTATCATGTATTGATTCATTTTTATCATAGTTAAATTTATATAATTCCCTATTCTCATGTTTTGTGACGGTTTTTGGTATGTCCCACTTTGAGTCGGTTTTTACAAATGTTACGGTTTGAGCACTATTTTGTTATGTGCTTTGTACTTTCATTCCCTTGGCTACCTCCACGTTCGTAAGGCTAGAATGTCGGAACGAGGATGTATCCTTACTGCTTAAGTGCATGTGTTAGTGGGCATACGACGACGTTGTTGGGAGGCGAACGCATTGCGTTGATCGACCCGGCCGTCAAATGTTGTGTACTTGCGAGGTGGTGTCATTTGCAAGTAGCGTACCGCTTGTTTTGATGCTCGTGCTCTTTTCCGCCTCTTTCGTGAATTATCGACCGAATTTGGGGTACTCGGCGTCTTTGATTGACCGAGTCTTGGATGCGAAACGTTTATCGCATGTCGAATCGGAACACGTTTATTCCGAGAGTCTGGCCAGGTTTAGACTAGGACCGGATATATATATATATATATATTATTATATTATTATATCGTCGTGCTACCAGGAGGAAATTAGCCCACATATACGAAATGTTTATCGTGTATGCGTTCAGGGAAATGTTTATCTCGTGGATGCAATTTTAATCATTCTTGTCATGTACACGGTGCTAGTGCGTTTCATCTAACGTGAGAGAGGTCGTCAATATATTGTATGTTTGAATGGATGATTATATGACGGATTACTTATGATCTTCACATGACTTGGCATTGTTTGTTTGTCGAGTCTCAATCTTATCAAACTTATACCGCTAACGGTGAGATGCAAGCCCTAGTGAGTGTATTCGGTTGCCTAAGAGTGTCTTCCCCGTGTCTATCTATAGCATGATGGTTACGGTTTTGTACTCCATGTATCGATCTCTTTATGCATTGAATTGCCTATCTATCCTTATCGTATTTCACATGTATATCTATATATGCATGCTTCTACTTTTGTATTTCCTTTTATGTACGTTTAATGTGATATGGCTGGGAGAACCCGGAGTTACTCCCCAGTGACTGTGGCGTTCATGTTTTTCATGGATGAACAGGTTGCTTGATTGGATGGCTTTTTGCTTGTGGTATTTTGGGTTCGGGTGTGAGCTAGCGGGCGTGGTCCCTGGATTGAAACACCTCTAGACGATTTTAGCTAGTTGCTAATAACTTTGTTGTTGGATAACATTTTGAGAGACTACGTCTCTTGTAGTATTTTGTATTTGGTTTGTAACATCTGACACTCCTCGTATTTTCTATTGGCATGTAAAAAGTTTTAAAATACCGTATTTCCGCTAATTAAATCAAATGCTTGTAAGTTTAATTTCCGCATTCGCGAGGGTTGTCACAGTTGGGATAAGAGCTTTATCGCTCCCGACGCACACACGTGAACCCTAAACTTAAATTACTTGACCTTGAAATAATAAATGAGAGATGGGTAGACTTAAGGACCTAAGGTGGTAGTCTTTGGTGTACCTGATGTTTGTTAGGTTCTAACTTGTTTGTTGATTGTGTTGAGTGATGTTATGTTTGTTTGTATCTACCGTCTTAAAGTGGATCATGTGTTACCTAGAAGAAGTATCCTATACCGAAGATTGAAGATTGACAAGCCGAATTGAAGTATATTTCTTCCCCATCGATGTTTTCTCTCGTCCTTAATGTATCATGCTCTCTTCCTTCTACCTAAGTGCTTCTTCATCTTCTTACTTCTTTTCCCCTTGGAAATTACTCTTGTTACTTTCCTCCTCTTTATCAATTTGTACCCTCAACTTCCTTATGTGACCTTTTGTGGACGCCATACCCTTTTGTTTGTGGCATATTGTACTTGGTCGGAAGAATTTTAGACTTGGTGGAATGTTAGTGTTGATTAGAATGAATTTGGGATTCGAGAAAAATTGTGTAGACTTAAGTTCTCCCCTAGTGGTGAGAGTTGGTATCCTTGAGGAAAGTGTGGGAGGTATGTTTAATGATTTTAATGTATAAATGCTTGCCATGACTTGTGTGTAAATAGTTCATGATATTCGATGGTGTAAGGTTGAATGAGTTGGCTATGACTTCTTAACTCATTAGTAATTTAGTCTTTGGACTTAAAGTGTAGTATGTTTTGAAGGACCATGCTCTATATATGGTCTAATTGGTGTCTGTGAATAAGCAGTTTAGAATGATATTTGAGGTTGGCGAAATAACTTTTGGAGATTAAGAGACGTCTTTGTGGTTTCCTATTGTGTGTTTGTGGAGTATAGGCTTGGTGGAAAAGCATTTGGCTATAGTTCGTGGATTTAAAGATATGATCTTATCTTATGGTATTGGAGACTCGTTTGAAGTAGTAAGTTTCGGTAAGTTGAACCATATTACTTGAGGATTATGATGTGAGTTATGATGGAAATACTTTGGGACGTTAATGATGATGTTTGACTTGAGGTTGTACTTTGTTAATAATGAACTCATGGGCTATATGATGTTGATAATGACGTTTTGTTCGGTGTTGTCTACCTTGTGGCCGTAGGTAGGAGTTGAAAGAGATAGTATGGAGAATTCTGTTATTGGTTTTCTTCGGTTTGAAACCTTTGAGGAATGTTGTTGCAAATATGGAGTTGAGAGAATGTTTATTATGATGGTTGTATTCCGCCAATTGGGAATCCGTGATGTTATATGAAAGGGGATGAATTGGGGCGTAATCGATTGTTAAATCTAGGTTGTACCTTACTTTGATGATTGTACGTGCTACGATGGTCCCTTGTAAGAGACCTTTGTAGAGGAATAATTAAGATGTTTTAGTATCGCCCTGAGTTTGAAAGGAGAATTTTGTGGTTTAAACCTTAAACATTTACTCGTGCCATTATCCCTTTTTCCTTTCCATTCTTGAATGTTTTTGTCAAGATTGATCTTTAAGAAATCGCATGCTCGTATCTTATTTCTTACTCGGATATATTCATACCTCTACTATCTGCTTTGTCTCTTTCTTGACCTCGTTATTTTTCAGCGCTCCTCTCTTGTAATCTCGCGCCTTATTTATTCTCGTGTTTCCTTGAGATTCCGTATCGTTTTCTATCTCGTTGCTCCTTCATCTTTTCTCTAGTGGATTGGGTATTCCATATGTAAAGCTCAAAGAATAAGTGTAATGTATTTTGGAATTCTTAGATTAGAATATGTGTCCTTGAATTGAACAAATTTCATATTGTATTTCATCATGGGAAATAGGACTTAAGCTCTAGGATGAATCCAAATAGTGATAATATATCCTCTCTTAGTGGTTTTAGATTTGGAGTTTGGTATTGTAGTGGTATTTTGAGAATTGAGTGGATCATGAGATATTGGAATAGTTACCTTGGAGGTTGTTTGGGAAATTGTTGTCTTAAATTGTTACGCTCTAAAAAGGAATCTTACTTGTGAAATTTAGATTTGTGACCAGATTCGAGGAATAATCTCATAAGCGAAGACCGATATGTTTTGAGTTTTAGATGAACTAGATGATTTGAATGGTTGTCTGATTGCCAAGTGATTGGTCATTTGTGGTTTGGAATTAGTAATTCTCTTTTATTCTTAAGGAATCATAGTTTGAGATTGAGAAATGTTCGTTGCAAGCTTTAAATAGTGAGTCCTCAGTTGTTATGGATTATAGAGTTAGAATGGTGAACCCATTTATCTTGAGAATTAGTAACCACCATAATTTGCTAATGTGACTATTTGTATTTGAGGCTTCGAGCATAGTAGTGATCAAATTAAGGATATTATGGCGTATTAAAGAATCATTATAACCGATAATGGATTGTGGATTTTCCCTTGTCGTGAGACTTTGGATGAGGCTAGTTGAATCTTAGATCATTATGTTTGTTGCTTTGATTGTGTTTTGACTTTCGAAGATGAGAAAGTTCATTGCAAATTTAGGATAATGAGTTTGAAGTAAATTGAATCAAGGGAATTTCATGGTAAGCCTCCTTTACCATGTGGATTGTTAGTTGTGGAGTCTACCGTGCCGATGGACTTTAGTAGATACTAAATGGATCTGAATAATTAAGTTATTGGCTTGAAATCTCGTGATTAGGGAATATTTTTGTAGGAATTCTGATGATTGAAAATGATCAGTTGCAAATTGGGTAAATTGTATTCTCTTGATGATTTGGTTTATTAGTAGAGTAAGTGATGTCGAATTCTTGTAGATCTTCCTGCCGACTTCATCGTGATCTTCCTATCCCTAAGAGTTTGATTTGTTTCGTTTTTGCGTGTTTTGTATATATTTTGTTATCCTGAATTGTGTGTGAGATGTGCGAGTCGCTCTATGTACGTGTAATGTGTTCTTATTTTGATTTTATCTTTGATAAAACCTTCGAATTTACATATTGTATTTCTAAATTAACTTTTCAAAGAAGTCCAAAGATATATTTTGTACCTTGTTTTTGGAGAAAATAGATTTCTGTTGCTTTTATATTTGGATTTTGCGTTTGGTTGGATGTTTGGACTTATTATTGGAGACGTCTGGTGACTAGTCCTGCACTTACTAACGCTTGTTTGATTTTCGATTTCACTATTTCGACAATGATTTGATTTTGATAACTAGAGTACTCGTTTGCGACGGGCACTCTTGTGATTCGTAAATAAAGTTTCGCACTTATGAAAAATCTCTTTAAACCGTTTTCGAGAAGAACCTCGTTTCGTAAATGTTCCCCTTGTAAAAGTTTTCGTATTAATTTTGAAAACCGATTCGTCTCCTTGATACTTTTGTTTTCTACTCTCAAGTTTCGAGGACGAAACTTTTTAAAAGGTGGGGTGATTGTAACACCAGCAAATGTACCCTAATTTTATAGTAAAAATATTTTTTACGGATACTTTTCAGCGAAATTTAGTTTTAGTTTAGAATTA
>JAIUZE010028598.1:0-15269 GCA_022085475.1 Heliosperma pusillum
TAAAATTTGACTTTGACAATAATTTATTCTCATTTCCCACCCAATTCATCTTCTAATCAATCTCTTTTAGTCTTTCAACCTCTCATTCCTTATTTATAGGTGTTCGTGTGTCCGACACGGAACATCTAGTTAGGAGGAGTGTATGTGCTGCCTAGGTAGTAAACACACGTCCCATAAAATTGTGATAATATGTACAAATATTGCAAGTACGAATTTAGTGATGACAATCTTTTCATTTTGATACAGTAAACATAATATTGTTTTGATAACTATCAGCAATAAAGAAATCTCCTCTATAAAACCTAAACGTCTAAAAGCAAAACAATGCAAATGATATAAGGGATAACAATAGGGATTAAGGAGTTGATAAAAGTAAAGATTTAATATCCTTGGGACTTGGGAGAGAACAAAAGATGAATTTTATAGGCTAATGAAGAACTGGGATGAGGAGCGAGTTATTGTCATAATGGCACAAGAGAGAGAAATAAGGAATTTAAGAGAGATATTTAATTAGCTTAATGGTGTAGCCCATAATGATAAATTCCCCACGCTTTTGTTGGTTGGTGTAGAAGTGCACACCTAGAGTCAACGTGGGTCCGCCCCTTCTTACCAAGGGATTTGTGGCAAAGGACCTAAGGGTGAAGAAATTGCCATAGGACCTTTGAGAAGAGGGGCTGCGAAACATCGTCGACGTTTTATAACGAATCGTCGACGTTTTTAAAAAAAAAGACACACACTACCCTTTAACACTTTATCTCTCTATCTTTTACTCTATCTCATAAATTCACCCAAAATACAATGTAAATTAACAAATAAATTAAAAAGACGGTTTGAAGTACAAATTCAATACAACATTTTGATAATCGTAATCAATGACGAGGGACGGTTCGTCGGTATGTTATATAATCTCTTTAACGTTTTTGTAATTTTTCCTTTTTACGATATTTTACGTTAGTATATTTCCGTTACGATCTTATGCCATTGTATAACGGTTTTATGATGATTGAACATTGTATGTATGACGATTTTTATGACAATTTGGGGAAAGGGACGTTTAAAGTTAACGTCGACATAGGGTGTCAACGTTAAGTTTGAACGTTGATTATAGTAGGCAACGTTCAAAGTTCACGTTGACACCCTATGTCAACGTGAAAGTTTAACATTTATGACCCATGCCAACGTGGGAGTTTAACGTCACAGCCCAAGGGTAACGTTGAGCCTCAAAGTCCTACATGGTGAGAAACTTTGACAATAAACGTTGGCCAATCCCACCAACAACAATAAGAAGAAAAACAACGAACAACATGGCTTTCTTGCAGGTCCACTATTAGAACTCCATTGACATCCATCACATTAACAAAACCATTAAGCATTTAAGCCAACGTAGATTAACAACCAACATCAGTTTAAAGCAATCGAGAAATAAAAAACTCGTCCAACTTTCAAACTTTCTGGAGCTGTGGTGGTCTGGGGTGTGGTTCAGTTGCGGTACGGCGGTGCAGTTGTGGTCCGGTGGTGTTGCTACTTGCTGGAGTGGGATGAACAAAATTCAAACTTTCGAAGTGATGAATGAAGAGCGAAGATCGAAGAGATAGTGGCGGTAGTAGGTGTGCAGTGGTGGCCCGGTAGTGCGGGTGGTATGGTGGTGGAAGTGGTGCTGGTAGCAGCGGTGCGGTGGTGCGACCAATAGTGGTTTTGTATGAAGGAAAGAGAGATTAAGATTTAAGAGGGAGGGAGAAAGAGAAAGCAGGGGCATGTATCGTCTTTTTTATGAAAAGTGTCGACGATTTGTTATAAAACGTCGACGATATTTTGTAATCGGGGTTACTAATTATATTCTAAATACGATCACTAACATAGAAAACACATAAAATACGTAAATGATATCGAGTAACCATTCACCGTTACCTTTTCGCGTCTTCACTCCTCGCCGAGGTCCTCTTCTATCAAGTAGTAGTCCTTGTCGAGGTCTTGGAGGTCACCAACTACAATTAGATAATAAAAGATGAATATAATTCACCTTTGAGAAAGACGGATAAATTGAAAAGCGAGAAAGACGGTAATTTTATTACCAATACGGATATAGGACGATGAGAGGGAAAGAATAAGACGAACTTTAGTGAATTTGAGCGAGTAATGAAGGAGTAGTGACGATATTAAAACTTGAGCAAATATGGAGGTTAGGGTTTTGGTAGTTACTTGGTGAGGAAGAAGAAGATTGAATGTGAGGGTGAGTTAGGGTGAAGGTAGTAATTGGAAAATTTCATGGAAAAAGCCCATAACGTCTTAAGACGTAATTTACTCGGAATCTCGCGTAAAGTCCAAATACGAACTCGGAAATTCTAAATTAGACACGGAAAATTTAATTCTAAACTAAAACTAAATTTCGCTGAAAAGTATCCGTATAATATTTTTACTATAAAAATAGGGTACATTTGCGGGTGTTACAGCACGTGTTAGGAAAACAGTTAATTCTATAATACTTCTTACGTGTTATGAAACGTATTATGTGGATGTCCATTGCGCTTTATGGTCCATTATGTAATTAGGTTTCCCACATGAAATGTATTATATATATCCCTGAATGAGATGAATATACTAACTCGATTGAATCTCTCTCCCCCTCTTAACCTATTAGTCCTTATTCTCTCTCTACCTCTTGCTCTACTGTTTTCCCTATTTCTTATTTTATAACACGTTATCAGCACGAAATGCTAACCGAATGAGTAAACGATCTTAAAAACCCGTTCATAGATCAATTTATCCTACCACTAATTAGCAGGTACGTTTTAGTTACCATTTTTCATCATAATTATCAATTAAACTCACTTAATAAGGTAGTCAATTTGGCAGTATTAAATTCATAGATCTCTTGTCGACTGTCGTCAATGATTGTTTTAGGGTGAATTTTGCTTCGTTGGTAAATTGCTGGGAAAAGGGTAGTATCATAATGCTAGTTTATTTGTGCTGCTAGTCTATTGTTCAGCCATATGCAATTGTGCCTTGATTTTACATTGCCTTATCTCTTCATACATCACATCAATTTACTTTATTACCAATTGCTCCTTAATTCAAGTAAATTTGAATAGTCAATGCTTTTTCCAAACCCGTCTATATGCTGGGATCATTTTTCATTAGTACACCATACTTATTATAGTACTAGACATTAGATTGTTCGGCTTGTAACGATATTATCTATTATTTTCTTGTGCTACCAGTCCCTTGTAATGTTAAGCAATAATTTAATGTGAAACGGTCTCTTACCTATTTATCTATTTAATACGAGTCGTTTTCTATTAATTTAAAGTGGGACGGTCTCATATCTATTTAACGTGAGACGATCTCACATCTATTTAACGTGAGACGATCTCACATCTATTTAACGTGAGACAATCTCATATCTATTAATCAACGTGAGACAATCTCATATCTATTTAATGTGAGACGAACTCACATCTATTTAACATGAGACGATCTCACATCTATTTAACGTGAGACAGTCTCATATCTATTAATCAACGTGAGACAATCTCATATCTATTTACAGTAGGTCTTGCTTGCGACGGATCGGATCTTGCGACGGGTATTTTGTGAGAGGAAATGGGTAGAGGGGACAAGGTGGGCACCCCCCCCATGTGCTTCTCCACTCACCCTTGATGGGTATTTTGTGAGAGAATATGGTATCCGTCTTAAGCTTGCGACGGATAGTGTCCGTCACAAATGAGAATTTGTGATCTATTTAATGTGAGACGAACTCACATCTATTTAACGTGAGGCGATCTCATATTTATTTAACATGAGATGAAATCATATCTAATTAACGTGAGACGACCTCATATCTAACTAACGCGAGACATTCTCCTATAATGCGAGATAATCCCCTGTCATTGCAATTTAAGACAGTCTTCTATCAATTTAATGTGAAACGATCTTCTATCAAATTAACGTAACTTAGTCTCTTATCAAGATCATGTGAGACCTTCTCCTATCATTTTTAATTGAGTCGGTCCCATATCTATATAATTAGAGACTAATCTTTATTTGTAAGTAATCGAACTTTACACTATCAGCTTTTTATTACCTAATGTTGAATATTTCTCTTCCTTCTTCTTAATATTATTTTCAGATGTCGAATCTTTCAAAATTGGAATTTATTGCCCTCCACATATCGGGAAAGAACTATTTGTCATGGATTTTAGACGTTGAAATGCACCTTAGTGCTACATCTCTCGAGAAAACTATTATTGAGGGCAATGAAGAGTCCGTTGCGGATCGTTTAAAGGCCTTGATTTTTCTTCATCGTCACCTTGATGAATCTTTAAAGGCACAGTATGTAGCTGTTAAAGATCCGTATATTTTGTGGACTGAACTTAAAGTTCGCTTTGATTTCCTATAATTAAATTTAATGTGAGACTAATTTATTTATGGAGTAATCTTACCCATATTTTTCTACTTTCTTACGTCTTAAGTTTTTCAAAGGGATATTAATCATTTGTTTCTATTTAAATGAGACAAAGGTGTGTCATAGTACATCATTCTTTACCCATATGAAAATACATTATTTTAAGCACGTATGATATATTAGCTAATTACAAGATAGCATCCAACTTTAAATTTGCCGAGTAAGTGCACAATTGCACATATTAAGGCATATCCAACTGCACAAACAGTAATGTGCTCAAACTTTTTCAAGTATTGGATATACATTTTACTACACGCCTATACTAAAATTGGGTATGATTGACATTTGAAGATCTAAACAATAAAATTGCACATTACTCGAGGTTGGACAAAAATCTTATAAATTCAATTGTACACATTGATATTGTTTCTTTTAAGTGGCTTGAAGACCACATACTCAAATTTGTGTAATTTGTGCTATTACAATTCACAATTTGATTATTATCATGTGAACAAGTTGATCTTCTTAAATTGGGCATTTTGATTTAGCACATTAATAGTCAATTACATCATATAGTACTCCTCAGGTATCTTATAAAGTCTTAAAATTATGCCCACTAATTAAATCTCATTTATATGTGATATGGGAAATCACATTCTACGGTGGTTTTTAAATGATTGCAATCTATCTTGAATATAATTTTTACCACCTTAGGGGGAGGAAGTACGTGAGAAGTTGGTAAAACAAGAGAAGTTTTATCATATTGAATTACACATACCGTGTGATATAGGAAGAATGTCGATTCTAGACACTTCTAGTATGATCATGAAAGTATATCCATATGAAACAGATATACGTTCGCGCGCATTGTTCAATGAACAATTGAATAAGGACTTCATAAGTCCACTCGACCGTCGACATATTTATAAAGAGCTCATTAACCTGAAATTCATCCAATTTATGGAGATTAAGAAGGACACTGTACAATTTTCATTATCGAGTCATCATATGCATATATAGACTAAGTTAAGCATTTTCATATTAGTTTACTACTACGTCATTCCATTATTTCACATCATATAGTTTAGAACTTAGTCACATATCATATACATGCACATTGTTGATGATATGATCACTCAAAGAGAAAGTGCGGTATTTGCAACCGCAAAAGTGACAAGTTTACTAGAAGTGAAGATGCACAAATTACAGTCTTCATATTATGAGTTTTGAAGCAATCAACCACTCCTATCAACTGAAGACATCAATAAAGTCAATCAAGTACGATGGTAGCTATTTTCAAGATCGAGAAACTTTGCTACATCATGAGAAGCAATGGTGTTTTACAAGTGATGTAACCATCAGGGGGAGTGCGCACGCACTGTACTCTTTTTCCTTATCTATGGTTTTGTCCCACCGGGTTTTCCATAGAAAGGTTTTAATGAGGCAGCTTATTAATTTGCGTGTAGAGGGACAATGCACTCTGCTTTTCCTTACTGGTGTTTTTCCCATAGGGTTTTTCTAGTAAGATTTTAACGAGACATGTTCTTCAGTAATGTACATCCAAGGGAGAGTGTTATGAAACGTATTATGTGGATGTCCATTGGGCTTTATGGTCCATTATGTAATTAGGTTTCCCACATGAAATGTATTATATATATCCCTGAATGAGATGAATATACTAACTCGATTGAATCTCTCTCCCTCTCTTAACCTATTAGTCCTTATTCTCTCTCTACCTCTTGCTCTACTGTTTTCCCTATTTCTTATTCTATAACACTACGTAGTATTTCATTGTGATGTTGGTATATTTCATATTTATTACCTAGTTTTGATCTTTTCGTATCCATTTTAAATTTTATAAGTTAAATGAACCTTTTACTCAATAGTCTCACACAATAGTATATTGTGTGACACTGTCGATAAAAAATATCTTACAAAATTAAACTAATCAGTATTCATATATTTAAATTTATAAAATAAAACATTTATATTTATCTAGATGAGATAAATCATACGCGTAATGGTCACTATATACTATTGTAGGTTAATATTAGAGATACATGGGTATATTTGGTGTATCTTATTATAGATATATGATTAGGAACTATATTATTCGAGAACATTATGAATATCGTAATAATATATTTTTCTAATCATATCTATATTAAGATACTCCTAATATACCCATACCCATATATATCTAAATTTCTAATAGTAGTTATTATAACAACTTATTACGTGATTTTACGTAATATTATTTTGTGTAAAATGGAATTATACAAATTTTATTGCCCTAACAGATAAAGAAGGTCCCTAAGGCGGAAAAGAGACGATAAGAACTATGGTAGTATTAAATTTTGCTCCATGTTATCCGCTAAAGAAGAGGCGGCCATTTTTCACGATGGACATTTAAACGACTATATAAACTATTATTTTACCCAACTTAGCTTTACTTACATTATATAATTTTATTAATATCTAATTATAGTACAAAATATTCCATATAGTTTTTTTAAGATTGATCTAACGAAACATATACTTAGTCGCAGACTCGCAGGAAAATAGGGGGTGAGGATTCAAACCTAGAACCTATTGGTAAATAGTGTTATGTGTTGAATTCCAGTATTACTCGGAAATAGTCAAATACTAAATAACTAAAATAAAATGACATCACATTATTATATTATCAATTAAACGAATAAAGATACATGACGATGAGAAACACAAGACTCATATTATTTAAGCTAGTATGAGTACATAATAACCAACTAATTACACGATGTTCATGACGCAATTCGTTGGTGTTTACATGGACGTACGTAATTGTCGTTTTACACTGGGGCTGAAACATTGTCCTTATCACCTGCCTGCATATAATTTAACAAATTACCAGTATAAGTATTAGTCTATACATTTATGAAATTTTTTTTTATAAAAGACCGTTTAATACTCTTTAATAGTTTATTGTAAAATTACTTTCAAGCATAAATAAATGTGATACTTTTTAATTTGTAGCAATTTCTATAATGTTAACGGGTACAAGGCCGTTTAAACAATTTTTTGTATGTTAATCCCGTCATATTTATTTTATCGTATGTATGTGTTACTTTTATATTCAGTACGATAGTACCTCGTTGTGCATCTTGTCGTACCAAATTTATAAGTTATATTTATGGAATAAATATATATAAAAAAAAAGTAAAGTTTTGCTTAAAATAAACTTGTTAGTACTCATAAAATAAAATTACAAAATAAAGACACTAGTGTATATAGAAAGACATTTTAATGGGGCTAGTTATGTTAATTATTACTTGGTCTACAATAACACTACTTATTTTACATAAACTTTGTACGGAGTATATCCAAATTATAAGATGATTCATACGAGTAATGGTTACTAAAAACTACGTTGACGAGGTTATTTTTGACAATTGGTCTCGTGATTTTACATAAATATTTGTGTGAGGCGGTGCCGTAGTGATGTACAATTTTATTTTACTTTTCAACAAACAATGAAAGTATCTGAGACGGAAATAGGATGACAAGCATGTATATGTTTGGGTTCAAGTTGTCGAGTGAGGAAGATGCAGCCATTTGCGCAATAATACAGAGTGAATTAACTATGAAAATACAGAATTTATTGTATAATTGCTAGTTTTTGCTTAATAGGTTAAGTCTTACACTTGGACTTATATATAGGCTATATAGTACTCTTAAGTCTTAAATTAGGTGTTTAATATTTGGAAATAAATTAGGATGATATGTATCAGGACCATAGTGTTTGACAAATATTCTGTGAATATTTGGTATTCAACCTTTGCTTGTTAATATTGTTCCATTATTCTCTCCTAATTTAGCTAATTATACTCCATAATTGAAGGATTGTATTTAACGATTGTATTTTCTCCTATATATATGAATGAAAGGTAACCACCCTAATCAGGGATTCAGATATTAACATGGTATCAGAGATCTAGGGTTCGATTTCGATCTTCCCCAGTCTTCCCCTGTGTCCTCTCTGTCTCACTATTTTTCGGAATAGTCTACCTCACGCACAAATTAAACCAAAGAAATATAGCAAACTACCCCCATAAGTTTGATACTATGTGCAATTAAGTCCTTAACTTATAAATGTAGCAAATCAAGCCCATAAGGTTCTCTCAATGTGTAATTAACCTCATTTTATTTTTAAGAACAACATTTATTAAATTAAATATATTACTACTATTTAAAGTCAATATTATTGATCAAATATATATAAATCTTAAAATTTCTATTTATTAGAAAGCATGTTCAAATGTGTTTTACAATAATTTATACGTATTTTGGTGAAAAATATTCACAGTACTAGTACGTTTAGTAAGGTAACGATGACAAACTACATGACTAAATTTTTTATTAAATTAAATTAAATTCACAATACTAGTATGTTTAGTTGGACTAAGCTTGAAGAAAGCTGAACTGGACCGAATAAAGCTGATTGAATTGAATTATATAGAGCTATGAAATTAAGCTAGAAAAAAATGAGGTAAAATTTTCTAACTAATGAATGTTTACTATTGTTGGTATATGTTAAAGAAATAATTTTTCACATATTAGTAATAAAGAAACATAAAATGTTGGAATTTATCAAGAGATGAAGTATGAATGCTTGTTTTTTATTGTTGAGTAATGTGAAAATTAGTTTTTCAATTTCGTAATTAATTTTGTTTTACCTCACACACCAATGCACATTTATAAAATAATTCTGATTGTGTAAATGGTTTCATAGTAAACATTACTCGTCGATCTCACCTTTAATTATTTCATCAAATAAATATTTATTATGTACACCGTATAAAATTAGAGAAAAAGCGTCTTCATGATATAAATCTAAAGTATTTCACTTTAACCATTTAACACGATCGATCAAAGGTACATGATAGTTACAACTCTTACAAATATGTACTCCGTATAAACAAACAATAAATAATGAAACAATAAATTCCTGAAAAATAATGAGAACTTAATTACCACTCTCAAAATAAGTTGACACAATGAAGATTAATATTGAAAAAATCTCTTGAACAAATAGTTCTTACATTAAAAACCGTCCACTACATTAAAAAACCGTCTCTCGAAAGACCTACTCGAATCCTAATTAACGGGTAGACATGTGGCACGACAGACAGGAAATGTTTGAGAATTGACAAACCAATCACAAATGCAGTCCCAATGAAATACATGAGGGCAATTTGGTAATTTCACAACACCATAAACCTCTTCCTCCTCAAATTCACCTCCATAATCTTCATGCAAGAACTCCTCCAAACAAATTGCACAATTACCTTCCCCTACTTCCACCCTCACCAACCCTTTCTCCGCCTCGCGCCACCCACCACCGTCTTCCTCGAAAATCGGAGAATTATTCACCGCGTGCCACTCGTTTGGGTTCGGCAACGTGACACGGTTTATGTCAACCATGGCTCGGAGTGAACATAGACCGTGTAATGATTGATGTTTATTGACTTGAGCCTTAAGATAATTAATTATTATATTATGGTGCCTTTCTTGAAGACCAAGGAAAATTAGGGCAGTCAAAATTCTCATAGAATCATAATCGTTAATATTATTACGAAGGTTTAAGGGTAATGTGGGATATGTTATTCTCGGTTGATCACCATTATCAACAAAATCAACATCATTATATGTAGAAATTGTTGTGAGATCTATCAAGCTAAATCGACGTAAATTTGATGTTGTTGATTGTTGTTTTGGGTCGGAATTTGAATGATTTGAATATGAGGAATTATTACGGTGTTTGTATTTGAGTTTTGTGGTTGAATTGGAAGAGCTAGTATGGAGCTAGACATTATGGTTAATCAAAAGTATGATGTTTTACAATAGCTTGATGAGAAACCGTCTCTACGATGACTTTGTGGTTGGTTAATGGGTTTTCTTTGATTAATGCTGATTTTTTTTTAATTGTTGTGAGATATAGGAAATATTTGTGAGTGTACGCATGAGTGTTAGGAAGAAGAGATTGGATTATATAAGTAAAACTTAGGGAGGTTTCATTGATCACTTAAATTTGGAAAGTTTAATTTTTTATACAACGCAAGGTGAATTGGAAAGTTTAATTTTTAAACTTTTACGGAGTAATTTTCCAAGTTTTCTTTATAATGAACAATTTATTATTAAAATATTCTTTAAAAAGTCACAAAATTATGGCAATAAATATAACTTCAAAGTCGGCGGAAGTAAAACTTATTGCCAAAAACAACCTTAAAATTGTAAGATCGTCATACTATAATTTATTTATGATAAGACATAAGACTCCTTTAATTAATAAATAATAATGCTTAAAAATGGTTTTCCTTTATGTTTTTCATACCTTTTTTAATGATATTCGTAACAATTTTTATAGATACAGAAACAAGACGATGAGAAATTTAGAAGCACAATACTTAAATTACTTGAGCTAATTAACACACAATAACCAGCACATTACACAATCTTCATGCATGAATGCAATTTGTTGGTGCTTAATTTAACGTACATAATAAAGGCCAAATATGATATCCTCCTTTATTTTCATTTTATTGTCGTTATATTTCGTATTTAGTACCTCGTTTTGATCTTTTTGTATCCATTAAATATGTTATAATTAATATGTTACGGAGTATATTTTTGTTGAACCCTTCTCTCGATAGTCTCACAATAGTATATTGTTTGACAGTGTCGATAAAAAAAAAGTCATTTAAAATTAAACTAATCGGTATTACTATAATTAAAATTATAAAATAAAACATTTTTCTATTTATCCAGACGAGATAAATCATACGAGTAATGGTCCCTATACAGTATACACTACATTTTTGTTAATTCCACTCAAATTATAAGAGGGTGAATATTAAGATAGCCTTAAAATTGGCTTGTAAATTTGTAATTGAGTGGGATTAACATAAATGGTAGCGGCGTTATTATCATCGCCCTTTATTTAGGATTTTAGGTTATCTTTAGATAGATATATGGGTATTAGGGTTGAGCAAAAGCGGGTACCCGACCCTGTTTTACAAACCGGTTCGGGCACCCGGTTTCAAAAACCAGAAATTCCACAAACCTGAACCGCTCCTGTTTAATTCCGGTTAACCGGTTTTTATGAATATTTCAACATGGATCCGGAAACCGATTAACCGAACCGCTTTTAAAAAAACCTATTTTGGGCAAAACTTCTAATTACAGTTTTTTCATTATTCTACCATTGCGCTCAATTCATTCTGTTTTGTGAAATTTGACACAAATAACTTCATACAAAAAGTTACCCATGGTCCATAGATAATAAAATCCAAAAACATCCTTACATAATAGTGAGAGAGTAAGAGGAGGCATATAGTTTGTAGAAAATTAGGGTTATTGATTTTTGAGAATATGCTTGGGGTTAGTATCCTGTCTACCGTTTTTTTTTCAACCGGTTCAAAATACGGGTTCCGGTTTTCACTTTTCCAAATCCAAAACCGAACCTTTTTTACTTCAAAAATGCGGTTCAAGAGCCCGGACCGGAAAAAACCCGAATTTTCGGGTCCCTAAATTCGGGTTTCGGTTAGGTTTCGTTTTAAAAAAGCGGTTCGGAATTTTTTGCTCTACCCTTATGGGTATATTGGAATATCTAATTATAGAAATGATTAGGAAAATATATATTTTCCTAATCATATCTATAATAAGATACTCGTTATATATTCGTGTATCTCTATTATTTATTATGATCATTTATTACGTGATTTTACGTAATATTTTGTGTATAATGGAAATATACAAATTTTCTTTTCGATAAACCAAGAAGGTACCTAAGGCGGAAATAGACAACAAGAACACTAAATCTTGCTCCATGTTATCGACTGAGGAAGAGGTCGTATTGGCACAACACAAACTTTGGAGAGAGAGTCTCTTATTAATTATTGAGAGATCAGCTTATCGTACCTCTTTATGTATTTTTCGTACCCCTTTTACGATTGCTTGTGACTCAAATTGTCTATTTTATTTGGCACTTTTTTTCATAACAACTGTAGCTATTTTATCATATATTGTAACCAACTTTATTAATACCTCATTTTATAGATTATGTACTAGTTCTATTACTTTTTGTACTATTTTTCCCTCCAATTGTAATTGGTCTCTCAATAAATTTACTGAGAGACCGTCTCTCCGAAGACATACTGTTATCATAATAGACATTTAATTGAGTTTATTATTTTATTAATATATAAAATATTACTTTAGCCTACAAAGCCTTATTTAATCGCATTATAATAAAGGGGTGAGGGATTCAAACCTAGGATCTATATGTAGATAGTGATACGTATTGAATTTCGGTATTACCCGGTAATATTCGAATACTTTAAATAAATAAATTAAAATGAGCATCACATTTTATTATCATCAATGAAACGGATGAACATACATGACGATGAGAAACACAAGACTCATATTATTATTATTATTATTATTATTATTATTATTATTATTATTATTATTATTATTATTATTATTATTATTATTATTATTATTATTATTATTATTATTATTATTATTATTATTATTATTATTATTCTTATTATTCTTATTATTATTATTATTATTATTATTATTATTCTTATTATTATTATTATTATTATTATTATTATTATTATTATTATTATTATTATTATTATTATTATTATTATTATTATTATTATTATTATTATTATTATTATTTAAGGTAAGTACAAGTACACAATAACCAACTAATTACACGATGTTCATGACACAGTTCTGAAAGTCCATAGACCTTAATTAGACTCCTCTAATTATTTACTAAATTACTTATTAATTTAGTTTATAATGATCTATGCAACATGCATGCAAATATAAAGACATTTATATAAGAGAAGAAATTTCCTCACATTGATATGGAAATTATAAGGGCACAACAAGAACTCCTTCTTGTTTTTCTTGAGCTACAAATATGGATGAACACAAACAATCTCCAAAGTAGAAGATCTCCTCTAAGTTGCACCAAGATTAACCCAAATAATCTACCCTTATTATTAACTAGATAATAAGATAGATATAATGCTACTAATATTATGACTATATTACTACACTAGTAATACTTAGTAAATATTAGTATTTGAGAGTTTTAGTGAGAAGAAGAGTTTTTAGAAAGAAGTATGACAATTGCACAAAATCAAGTCGTGTAAAATGAACAACTTTTGTTCATTATAAAGGCCATTTTGGCCGGTCATGTAGTCCATAATTAGACTCTTATTTTGTTCAATTTGATCACATGCATTTGAGTGGAGTGTTGTAGTATATGTGATGATTGTATTATACTTGTTATGTCACTTTCAATAAGTAACTAAAGAGTAAAACAAGAACAAAAATCATCACCCTTCTAACTACAATCCAACCGGCCATTTTGGCCTAGTTAGGTCCATTTTGATTTTTTTGATATTTGTCTCACAAATACTTATTGATCATATGGTTAATTATCTTGTGTAATTAAGTGTTAATTTGATCATATAACAATTATATGACTCAATTAAATAAATAATATGTACTTAACATTTTAAGTAATATTTTACCATTATATCAATATATAATGGGTCCCACAATGCTTAGTTAATTTCTTTTACAACTCCTTGTAAATATAATTAACTAATTACCTCTACCTCAAAATATATGCATAACCTCAACTAATTTAATGAATTAACGATTAATCATTAAATTAAATCTTATTTAATCGTATTAAAATAGATATAATTATTGTCATTACTCAATAATTGAAAAATAAGTGTTAATCGAATTTGAGTTCTTAACTCAATTTCTAATAATTAACTCTCGTACATATCGAATATATGTAATGTACTAATTAACTGTATCGTATACAAATAATTAGTTACTATTTGGATTTCATCCTTTAGGGGTGACCGAAAGGGATCAGTTGATCACCGCCGTCAAACGACAATAACGTCAAACTCTAGTTAGCCAACCGTTATTGATTTACGTTAATCAACTGACTAATCATATATATAGTCAATAATTATCCTAATTATATTCCATAATAAGATTTATTATGTGGCGCACTATTGTGGAGGACACCTACTCCAACAATCTCCCACTTGTCTGACACAAGTGTGCGTCACCGATTCTCTTGTCTCTTTATCACATCTCCCACTCAACGCAAGGTGTCTTTCATGTCGCACTTGCGATTGACAATATCTAGAGTGGTTTTCTCGATAGGGAGAGTAACTGTCTGACCGGAAAATCTACCATAGATCTCTTTCCGAGCGTGGCCACGCATTTACAGTAACTTCTTCTCGAGTGGCCTAAAGATGTTTTTACCCAACGTGGGTGGACAATTCCCGTTGATCCATCTACTCTGTATAATGCAGATCACCATGATCCAGAAGAAGTCCATCGGCCTCCTTTTACGGCACGACCTAGAACATCAACCAAAACCAATCGGAAAATGCACCGACTCAGATAGACGGTCGCCAGTCAAAAGAATCGACTTATAGGAATAAGATAGAAGACCCTGCCACAACCAGGCATCAAATAATTGATTTAAGGGTCTCTACAATGTCACTGTCCGACAGAGTGTCATACAGTCTGTCTATGTAAACGACCAGTCATCTCCATGACCCCATGGTGCTGAACCAACCATCGATCGACTTACAATCGAGTCATTTCGAGACGTCACCTCATTGAGTGACTAGGGACAAACCTAAGTCATCCTGTTCACTTGAATTGGTTCAACCTTCTTTCCACAATCGGATAACAAGTATTAAAATTTTTCCAAACTAATAAAGGAGTTTCTTAATGACACTCTACAATGATGCGATTATAT
>JAIUZE010028602.1:0-12408 GCA_022085475.1 Heliosperma pusillum
GAAGTATTGGTCTTTTCATGATGATGATTCTATGAGTTCTAGAAGGTGAGATGAAAGCCGGCTAGGATTGATAGAGTTTGGATTACCGGTTGTTAACTGATTCACATGATTACGTGTTGATTAGGGTTTGAGTCTATCACGGCCATGTTTCTGAGAGGAACCTCTGAGCTAGCATACCAGCTTCCCTACCTCGAGTCATAGTTTATTATCGGTTTTCACATGATAGCTTTCACATGCTAGGTTATTTGTTAGTTATCTGTTTCATAACATGAAAAGCATATCATATATGTTAAAGTTTTGTATTGTCCATATACATTGCTTTTATGTTATTCATGTTTTATTCAACTTGACATTTCGTGGCTGGGAGAACTCGGAGTTACTCCCCACTGACTGTGGCTTCCGTGTTTATATTTAATGCGGTCGAACAGGGGGTGATGCATACTTTGGGTACATTGACGAGCTAGCGAGCGAAGTATTTACCTTGGACCTATATTCGGTTCATAGTTTGTATATTATTGTACACACTTTTATTTCCGTATTTATACGGGAGATATGTCTCCCGTCTTGTATAATTCTTATGTATAATATAAATTTTCTTTTGTAATGAACCCTTTTAATTTATGACACCCTTCGTTATGTATTTAAATTATTTTTTTTTTCTTTCCGCAAATTTGAGGGTGTCACAAAATTACTATCACATTAGAATGCATGCATGTTTCATAAGTTGAGTGAGTGTTTCTATTTCTTTCTATCTTTACAAAACTCACCCTTACATAAATTTATGAGTGTATGACTGAATCCGCGAGAATCCAACAAATTGAGCCTTTCAAAATTGAAAGGTATTTGGGTTTTGTCTATACTACGGTATCATGTAAAATCTTGGAATATGAGTTGCGTTTTCTACTTTCCCGTGCCTTTAAATTTGTTTTATTGGTACAACTTGGTCATTACTTTGTTATAGATATGGATAGCTTGGGATTTATATGTGCATTAATATTAGCTTTGAATTTTTCCTTCACCATTTGTATGTTTATCCTTGTATAGTGTTGAGTGCTTTGCTTAGGGACAAGCAAAGGATTGGTTTGGGGGAGTTTGATATTCACTATATATTTTACATATTTTATGCTTCCCTTACATACATATAACTCGATTTATCGTCTTTCTTTGCTTCTTTATATGCTATTTTAGCTAGAATATCGATTTTGCCGCTTCTATTATGTTTTAATGCAGATTGGATGCATTTGGAGCTTTTTGAGTTGGTATGGAGATGGCGGAGCCAGATGGTAGAAGGTTGGGCACGGGAATCGAGATCAATGGAGAAGAAATGAAGAAAAACGAAGAAACGAGCCATATAAAGGATGCTCGATCGAGCAAGGTTTACTCTGCTCGATCGAGTCGTGCTGACGTCATGCTCGATCGAGCAGATTCACTTTGCTCGATCGAGCAGCCTAGTATTTGACGGCTTTCGGATTTCCTAAATTAGTTCAACCTAGTTAATTATATTTTTATTATAAAAGGAAAAATCATCTTTCATACGCTTTAATATTAGAAACTCAACTTTTGTTTGTTTTGCTATTGGATTGATTCATCAAGACAATTATATTTAGTTCAAGCTTGTAATCGGTACTCTTTAATCTTCCTTTGTTATTCAATTCGTTACCTTCTAGTTCTTTAATTATTCTTTGTTACTCCTTTTATTACTGTTAATCATGTTTACTTTATTTATTATCGTTGTTATTAATATTGTTATGAGTAGCTAAATTCCTATTTAGGGTTGAAAGGGGATCTAGGATTGTTAGAAGGGATAGACTAGTTAATTGAATTGCAATAAAATGGTTATCGTTTGATTATCGTTTTAAATCTAGTTGCTTAATTACAGGCCATGATTTATTAACTAGTCTCGCGAATTACGATTGACACCGACCGGGTTAAGACTAAGATAGGCTACGATAATTGAATAAAACGCGTTTAATGATAGCGATCTCATGTTAAATTGTAGATCTAAAGGGCATAATTGAATCAACCGATCTTGTGACCTTAGATAACTTTATTGTATGATAGTTGATTTCATCCTTACCCCTGAATAATAATCCTAGTGAACCTGAGACCCTAAACTTTTAATCTTATTGATTTTCAACCTTTTTATTGTTATTGTTTGCTATTAGTTTAGAACCACAAATCTTAAACCGAAGAAACTGTTACTATAAGAGACGAACCTAGTTTAACAGATTAGAATACTACCGCATCCCTGTGTATTCGATACCTTACTTACCGCTGACTATTAGTTAGTAGTGAATTAGGATTACTTTGATTATGGTGACGCGACTTTACCCTTATCACTATTCGTAGATAATTAAAATTTATGAATGAAAAAGTGTTTATTTTATTTTATTGAAATGTTTATAACATACTAATTTTTCATTTATGTATTAAATGTCATAATAGGTATAAGTAAAACTTAGAAGCACCAAATTGGTGCTTCTTTTTCTAAAGGTTAAAAAGTGATTATGAGGTTTTCGAAAATCCTTTTTAACTTGCAAAAATTATGTGTTTGGCCAAGTTTAAACTTTTAGTTACTAAATGCACTTTCAAAAACTTGGCCAAACACATACTAAATAAAGTTCCCACTAAGGCAGTTGCTAATACTCCATATAAGATTTGGAAAGGACGTACGCCTAACCTGAAACATTCAAAGGTTTAGGGTTGTCCAGCTTATGTTGAGCGACTGCATTTAGACAAGCTTGATGCGAAGTCTGATAAGTGTAGGTTTGTTGGTTATCCAAATAAGGCTATGGGTTACTATTTTACCATCCTTCTGAACACAAAGTGTAAATGTTTGTGTCCAGAGGTGCAGCCTTTTTGGTAAGGGAAGGGAATTCCTTGAAATAGGAAGTCATGGTGTAGAAATAGATCTTGCTTGGATTCAAGGTACCAACAAATGAGCATTGGCTCAAGAGCATGAGATGCAATTTGAGCAGCCTTTAATTGATGTCTTAAAGTTGCCCCCAAGGGTTCCAACCTTAAGTGTTTAGGTGAATGACGTGGTTAATGAACCAGTTCAAGAACCAAGGCAACAAGAGAATTAAGGTGTACATAAGCCTCTTAGAAGGTTTATTAGGGACCGTCGTGCACCAGATCGATTAAATCGTATTGTTCAGAATGATGAGGATGATCATATAGATGATATCCTAGTTGTTGATGACGATCCTAAGTGTTTCAAAGAGGCTATGAATTGTCCAGACCATGAGAAACGGCTTGAGGTTATGGAATCCAAATGGAGTCCATGAGAATCAACAAAGTGTGGGATTTGGTTGATTACTCTTAGGACCTGAAACCCATTGGATGCAACTGGGTATTTAAGAAAAAGATTGGAGCAGATGGGAAGGTTGAAACCTATTAGTCCCGTCTTGTTTCTAAGGGATATACTAAAAAGGAAGGTATTGATTATGAGGAAACTTTTTCTCCCGTAGCAATGCTCAAATCGATTCGGATTCTATTAGCTATAGTCACATAATATGATTATGAGATATGGCAAATGGATGTGAAAACACTTTTTCTTAACGGAGAGCTTAAGGAAGAAGTCTATATGACTCAACCTAAGGGTTTAACATTGACATCTGCTCAAAATAAAGTATGTAAGTTGCAGCGATCCATTTATGGGTTGAAGCAAGCTTCTCGTAGTTGGAATATCCGCTTTCACACGACAATAAAAAAAGTTTTATTTTGTGCATTGTGAATAGGAGTCATGTGTGTACAAGAAGGCTATTGGGAGTATAGTAATTTTCCCTGTGTTATATGTGGATGACATATTACTATTACGAAGTGATGTGCCAGCCGTGCAAGAGACAAATATTTGGCTATTTGAATAGTTCTCCATGAAGGATATGGTAGAAGCGGCTTATATTCTTAGAATAAAAATCTGTAGAGATAGATCTAGAAAGCTGCTAGGGCTCTCTCAATCTTTGTACCTTGATGTTATCTTGAGGAGGTATCGCATGGATAACTCCAAAAGAGGCTATCTGCCGATTGGTACCGGTATATCTCTTACAAGGGAAAATAGTCCTAAAACTCTAGAGGAAAGAGAACACATGAGTAAAGTCCCATATGTGAATGCAGAGGGATCTATCATGTATACCATGACATGTACAAGGCCTGATGTGGCCTACGCGCTTGGAGTAGCGAGTAGGTATCGGGGAACGTGAGAAGGACTAAGGACCAGTTGCTCATTTTTGGAGAATATGAGCTAAAAGTGTTTGGCTTAACTGATAAAAGTTTTGCGTCGGATGAGGATGATAGAAAGTCTACCTCTGGTTATGTTTTCACCATGAATGATGGAGCAATGAGTTGGAAGTAGGGATGTCAATGAGGCAGGGTGGGTGGGAAAGATGGGTAACCCGTGCCCGCATCTGCGAACTATAATGAATACCCACACTCGCCCCACGACCCGTGCGGGTTGAACTTTTCAAACCCGCACCCGCCCTGCTGGGACCCGCTAACCTGCCAAATTACCTTTCTCCCCATGAAATAATATTTTAAAATAAAATTCACGAATCTAAAACATATTAAGTCTCGTATGACTTATACAAATAAGTCTCCGCAAAGTGGTATGAAATAATTTCACATACAATTCACTAGTACATAAGCTACCAAACAAGTTTATTTTATTACTTTAGCCTTTATCATTTTAAAATTATCATTTTTTTTAAAAACATTACTTAGCTAGATGTATACTATAGGTGAGCCAGTGATCAGTACTGCGGGTATAAGCAGGGCGGGAACATGCGAGGTGGGGTGGTGTGGGGCGGAGCGGGTTTGGGGTGGGTCTCATGTGATAATATCCGCACCCGCCCCACGACCCGCGAGGAATGCCACTTTTGATACCCATCCCCGCCCCACCACCCGTCAAATCATTACCCGCACCCGCCCCAAGTAGGGCGGGTGTGGGGCGAGACCCGCCAACGCCTGCCCCATTGACATCCCTAGTTGGAAGAGTTCCAAACAAGCTACAGTAGCCGACTCAGTAACCGAAGCAGAGTATATAACTGTATGTGATGCTACTATGGAAGTCGTTTAAATAAGAAAGTTCATAACTGAACTTGGTGTTGTTCCTTCAGTGGAGGAAGTTGTTCCTCTATTGTGTGACAATACGGTAGCTATTGCACAGGCTAAAGAGCCAAGGGCGCCCCACGATCTAAACATGTCCTTCGAAAAGTTCACCTTATCAGAGAAATTATTGAACGTGGAGACGTTCAAATTCAAAAGTTGGATGGGAAAGAAAACGATTCAAATCCTTTCACTAAAGCGCTTGGATCAAGGGAGTTTGACCAGCATGCACAAGTGGAATATAAGATTAAGGTTCATGACCGATTGACTCTAGGTGTAATTATTAATGGAGATTCATGATGAGATGACATTTTCTTATTATTTTATTAATGTTTTAATACAATGATAAGTCCTTGATTAAAATGGTATACTTGACATCATAATGGAGATTATGATAATGAGAGTTGAGTATTATAGAGTTTAGTCTAAAAGTGTTCTTGATCGTAGGATTCTCAGAACGGGACTATGATAATCCGGATAGACCAATATATTGATAACGGTACTCGTACGATGAGTATTAATGGATCATCTCATTCATTAAGTTATAATATAGGTAATGCATATGGAGATATGATTATTGAACTGCACCAACAGTGAGATTTACCGAATGGTTATTATTACCTATGCACTGTCAATGTGGAAATTCTCTTTAAGGAGTAATTGTATATTTTATCCTTTGACCTGAGATCATCATTGTAGTTAATAGACTACTTATTGTACTTTGATATCGGAAACCTAGTGTGTAAAAATGCTAATTGGATGGTCATTGGGTATAATTGAGTACCTATGCAATTACTGGTGACTCAAGACGAAATCCGTCAACTCAAGGTAATGAGTTTGAACTCTATGTCGTCAGTAATCTTATTGGTCATATAAAGACCTTGGCTAGGGCATAAAAATGATTTGAGAAAGGACTTTCTTAAAGCCATTCCCGGTCAATAATGATTGACATGTACATAGTGGTTGTCTAGTGGGGTTTGACAGTCAAACCATACCCTAGGACGATCCGAAGTTGGAACGACGAAGGAAAATAATTACATTGTCCTTTACCAGGTTCGAGTACAGTGAATATTGGTGTGCACGCTATCCGGCCGTTGGGGAGTGGTTTTAGACGCCAACCTTGATTAATAAATAATAAGTTTAATTATTATTGATTTAGCGATGAATCTATATGGTCACATACTTACGGTTTAATATTTGACGTTTAAGGTAATTTAATTTGTTAAGAGGTAATAAATTAAATAACAAAGATGACATATTTTAATATTGTCCGCTAACACAAAAATATAGGGAATATCGGAAAGACTTTTGTAAGAGAGATTGAACCGGACCACAACAAATCAATTTGGCTTTGAAATCCCACGTGCCAACATGACATTTGTAGTTGCATACTCCCTCCATTCAACTCCACACTACACTTATCTTTTTTCACGTTTGCCAACGCGCGTTTTGTATCGTAAATATAGTTCGCTACGTATTTGCAAAAATTATACAAGTTAGATATTTTTAATATACTCTTAAAGACGAATCAAACAAGATCCCACATGAATATATTTTCTCTTATGCATTAGCCGGAAATTAAAATATTCTTCCGACTTGTGAATAGTGTCAAAAATAGAAACCTACCATGTGGAGTTGAATGGAGGTAGTATTTTTTAGCATGACAATGCATGCAAGGCTACGTGCCTTTCATTCTTGCTTAATTTCTTAGCCAGGTCCATTTCTTGGTGGGCAAGTATTCTTTGCCTATAAATCGCATTTGGTACGTACTTATTTGGAACAACAATCACAACCACCATTCCAAGTTCCGAACCCGTCTTACTCTCATACATAGACAAAAGTGAGAAAACCTTTTTCTATATTCCGAGGTTGTCTCAAGGGTCGAGAACGTTAGTTTATCTACGGGTGTAGATACACTAAAGGCTCTGTAATTTTGAGATTGGACCAATTTATTATCTAAACATAAAGTATGTGTCCCTTTACCCAATTTTTAAAAGTTATAAAATGCAATAGGTCTCACAAGGATTGCATTTTTGTCTTCCGCTGCCACATATGATGTACCGCGGTCCTTTCAAATCTACTTATAAATATCACCCATCTGACACAAAGATGTTCACATACAATTACATATACCATACTAGACAACCAATGGATGCTTACAACAAAATTTTGGTTCTTTAAACCGATAGTCTTAGTTGGTTGGGTCAAAAGTCAGGTAATCTTCGTTTACTCGTTCTCCTCGTCTGAATGGTTCATCATCTAATGACTACACCCTGTTTCAAATGGGTCCCTATCCTTTTCGGATCTCTTCTTGATAGCTAATTTCTCATCTGATGATACTAACACAACATATTTTTTACCCTTGCATTGACAACCTAGCTCTTTCCCTTTCCCAACAGGTGAATCCATCACGATAAACCCCTTCTTCTGCTTCTCCCACTCGCCGCCCCCAAATGCACTTCCCCATTCCTTTTCCCATTTGTCAGGTTCGGGGTCCCATTCTTTTATACATGATACCTCTGTAGAAAAATCATACCCTTCTAGGTCTGAGGCATCACCAAATGACATCTGATATTCAAAAGGAATCTCACGCTCACACGCAGTTGTTTGGTCAAGTTCCCTTAGCGCCCTAGAGTCCTAAATATTAAATAAATATCATGGGTCTCTGGATAACCATTTCTAAACCTAAGGTGAAACTCTTGAATCTCCTCCATGTACTCCTCCCTTAGCCTACCCCAAGATCCAGTAAGTGGTAAGGTAAGGATTAAAGCTCTCCCTCACACATACATATCATGAAACGTCGAGTCGTGCACCACTGCATAAAAATTCATATAAATCTCCAATCGTACAAGGTGCTCCTCTATCGGTCGAGTAGTGTTAAAAGTTAAATTTGAAGGGTGAATGCTAGGAAATTCAGCCATCGGAGCTGTCAAGAAAGAATTGAAGAAGCAAATAACATTAATATAAAAATTTGTTCAAAGATTTATAAATCGTCTTATAAATATATTTATTTCTTATCCCAATATTACCCATTTTGTAAAAGAAAATCACTTCAATATATACTTCCTCCCTTCAACTCCACTCTACCACTTTACTTTTTCACGTTTGCCAACGCGTGTTTTACGCGGTAAATATCGTTTGCTACGTATTTGCAAAAATTATAAAAGTTAGATATTTTTAATGTACTCTTAAAGACGAGTGAGTTTTACATCATAATGTGTAGACAAAACTTAAGCATGGATATCTAAATCTCATTTGTGAGAAGTTTTAAGTTCTTGACGTTTTTAGTGTATATTTGACTGAGATATACTTTTTATTAAAGGATTGACTATGTCATGTTTGATCATAAGTGTAAATAAATGCTTTAGCAAAAGGACTATTAAGTATAACAACGTCAAGGTTAATTTAAAGAACTTCTAGAGGTGTTCGTCTTATATTTAATATTACACCACATGAGGATTCATAATATGGATGGTGTAATCTGTATGCAAGCAATACTCTAAGGCCTGGTCAGGAGTGTGATTATTCATACTCATTTCCTTGATTATAGAAATAATGTCTTTAGATTGCAGCTATATTTTGGATGAAGTTCTAACAGTAGCATTGACTATTTAATTATAGTATAAATAATTTACACATCTGGTATGTCCAACTAATTAAGTATGAGGTTTTAAAGCCATAAAGTTAATAGTTGGATTTAAGGAGAGTCGATGACTTATTTTTTGGATAATACTTAAGTTGTAAGGGTAATAAGATAATGATCCCATAATCAAGTTATTTAAGACGGAAATTAGGGGTTCATTGAGGATATTGAGTTTGAGTGGGAGAAAAGGTAATTGATATTGTCTTAAGTCTCCTTATACAGGATCGTAAGATCAATTCGGTAAAACAAACTCAAATATCTCAAGAACAAATTCTTTAGAAGATCCACTTAATAAGGATAAATGCAACTACATTAATTACATTGCTTTCCTATATGGTTAAAATGGAGAATAATGTAATGACGGATTAACAAGTTGCAATAAGAGTTAGATAATGGAATGAGAGAAGTTGATTCAATCAACTTCTGCCAAAACCATTGAAGGTCCTAACTCATATAGGTGGATTGATGCCATAAAGAAAATAAGTTATTTAAAGGACGATGATATTTATGACCTTGTTCCATTACCTAAACTTGTGAAATATATTGGTTTCAAATATTTTATTTTTTACCAATAAGGGTTCAGAAGGTAATGTAACAGTATATTTCATCTTGTCAACAATGACTATAAAGATATATTGGCATATTCGGTTTTTCAGTTACATTAGATGATTGTTGAAGATTTGTTTCTCAAATTGTGGCATTGATGCAACTATTCAGTGCAGCAACTAGAACTTTGATTCAATAAATTCAAAGTAGATGTTCTGCAAATAAAGGTAACTCATTTAATAAAGCTAAAGTAAGATTTTCTATCTATAAAGATTATAAATCTATCATGTTATTATATTTTTATATGAATGTGGTAGATGATTATAGATACTCAAGATTCAGTGGGAGTTAGTAAATATTTCCTGTTAATACCCTTTTAGTAAAGGAGACAAATTTTGTCTCATTAACTCCCTAAAGAATATATTCATCATATACATTAATGCTTAAATTCACGTGTTTTATTTTATTTCACGTGTTTAAGTAATGTATTATTTACTAAGTTTGTATGTGTTTGGATATTGCATACATTCTACAGTTTGACAAATATTAAGGCAATATAGATTAGGATCTTGGATCCACTAAGGGCAGTCAAACATATTGTTTGTCAGTACATTTGGAACAAAACATTACTTATAGGAGATCGATTCAGGTTGAGATCATTCAGTATTTCGAATCCTAGTTGGTTATGAACATTGGTCACTAGGCTGCAAATTCAGTACGGTATTGAAAGACCACTTAAGTAATTTGTGAAATTTCTAATGACATTACAAGTGATGTATTGTTTAAGAAACAATTCAGAGTGAAAATGTGTCAATTTTACATGTTGATACAAACTCCATTTTGCGGATCCGCGTATTAAGGAATTACCACTCACGGTCTTTCTTGAGCTCGTTGCTCAAAAGGGTGTTTCGGTTAAGGAAATTCAGATTAAGTGGGAGTTTGTCATGTTAGGCACATTATAGATTACGGTTAAAGTTCTGCAAAAATAAGGTTTTCGGTTTCTAGTTTCACTCTGTATTATTATGGCTGATCTCACTAAGGTGGACCAGTTGGAAATATGCATATAAGGAGCACATTCGGATGTTATTTCCATGCTGCGCTCCCGTGCTCGATTCATGTCGTTGGTTATATTAGCATATGTGACTATTGAGGGTCCTGCTACGATAAACTGTAGCAAAAGGCCGCTTTGATCCTATGTTGGTATAGTTGATGGACCGAATTGCTTAAGACGGTTAGTTAGTTGATAGCACTTTTTGAGCTCATAAGGTTACTGTAAATACAATTATCAGGTGTCACAATATATGAATGTATTTGACCCAAGTGGGAGATTGTAAGAAATATGGGCCTAATACAATAATATATGTGGACACATTATTAATACAGTTATAATTCTATTTGTACACTGTCTATTAAGTTACGCCCAAATATAAAGTGATCCACTACGGCGTATAATATATGGGCTTATTATTATACGTCTTAAAAAAGTATGGGCCAGACTGTCTACTAGTGTAGATACCCATTAGGTTTTCTAATGCATGATGGGCGCATTAAAGTAAGGAGAGTATATAAAGTCACCTGGGTTATGGTCTCTGGTAGCACACAATAACCTAATCTCCTCGCCTCCCATCAATATAGAGATCTCCATGGTATGTGTGTCTACTAGAAGACCTAATCCTGAAGACCGTCCCTTCAGGCGGCTCATCCCAACCTTTCGTTATGAATTCAGGTACGCTTGCGCATCTAGTATTTACCGAGTAATTTAGTATGAAGTTTACGGTCTCTATTCGGATTAAATCTAACAGGATGGTACAATTGCGAGGCAGTAATATTGGTGACATTGGTGATATGGAATACTATTGGTAATGGAAAGATGAGTATAATGGGTATTGAATGTGTAATATTAGATTGTTTTGATGTGTTTAGGAAAGGTAATTCACATGGCATCTAGGCTAAAAATGAAATTATTGCATGATGAGCTAAGAATATTTATAAGTTTGGAATTTTTAATTTATTTTTGTGTACAATCGAATGAATGAAACTTATATGATACGACATGTGATAAGGAGAATTGATATGTGTAAATTGTATGCAGTTAGAACAATATGTCTAGCGATATGAAAATTGCTTTATGTTTGATAACATTAATGATGGTTGAATTGTGTCGGCATAGCTTAATATGTAACAACCCGAAAAGTACCCAATTTTTCTAGTAAAAATATTTACTAACACTTTTCAGCAGACTTAAGTTTTTAAAATAGAATTTATTGTTTCGAGTCGTATTTTGAAATTCCGAGTTCGTATTTGGAATTTCTGAGAGATTTCATGAAAATCCCGTTTTTAGTCATCTTTGACTTTTCTTGACTTTTAAGTCGTCTTTGACTTTTCTTGACTTTTTAAAAGTCGTCATTGACTTTTCTTGACTTTTAAGTCGTCATAAACTTTTCTTGACTTTTAAGTCATCTTTGACTTTTCTGACTTTTAAGTCAACTTTGACTTTCGTTGACTTTTCCCGACTCGCCTTGTAATTTTGAAGACCGAAATTATATTTGAAAAATAATAAATTTTAATTTATTTTTATTAAGATTTATTTAAATTTATCATAATTTAATATAATTATTTTGAATTTATTCGGAATTAAAGAATAACTTTTATGATTTAACCCCAAACGTCATTTAACTATTCCCTGGTCAACTTAAGTCCCGAAACCCGACTTGACATGAGTCATACGCCCCATGTCACTTTTTTTCCACTCATATTAGATCTTTTAATTAATATGATTAAACTAATAAAAATATCTAAGATATTTGTAACTTTATCGGTCTGTCAACTTAAACTCCGCAAATCGCGTAAAAACAGACCCGATTCCTCTCCAATTCACACGTCTCTTTTTCCCCTCTTAAGCCTTGATATTTTCTTTCTTATCATTACTCACCAACAACTTTTCATTTTACAATAAATCAAATTAAGATCTAATTAATCGTTCTTCAACGTTCTTCATTCGTTCTTGAGCGTTCTTCATCCGTTCTTCGTCGTTCTTGAGCAAAATCATCATAAAAACTTCATTTCTTAATTAAATCCGTCCTAACTTATATTTCTAGAATCTCCTCTTCGCTCTC
>JAIUZE010028603.1:0-18826 GCA_022085475.1 Heliosperma pusillum
TCAAGACGACACAAGACGACAACTCTCACGGTAAATGAAACGCACTAGCATCGTGTACATGGCAAGTATGATTAAAAGGCGTTCAAGGATGACATTTCCCTCAACCCATAAAGGCGTTCAACGGATGACATTTCCCTCAACCCATAGACGATGACATTCGTATAGTAACTAATTTCCTCCTGGTATGGACTACGATATAATACAGTCCTAGTCTAAATCTGGCCAGACTCTCGGAATAAATCATGTTCCGATTCGACACGTGGTAAGACGTTCCACATCCAAGACTCGGGCTTATAAAATATATATGCCGAGTACCCCAAATTCGGTAGATCAATTCACGAAAGAGGCGGAAAAGAGCTCAAGCCTCATAACAAGCGGTACGCTACATGCAAATAACACCACCTCGCAAGTACACAACATTGGACGGCCGGGTCGATCAACGCATAGCGTTCAACTCCCAACAACGTCGTCGTATGCCCACTAACACATGCATTTAAGCAGTAGGATACCTCTCCGTTCCGACATTCCATCCTTACGAACGGGAAGGTAGCCAAGGGAATGAGAGTACAAAGCACAAGACAAAATAGTGCTCAAACCGTATCATTTGTAAAAACCGACTCAAAGTGGGAACATACCAAAAACCGTCACAAAACATGAGAATAGGGAATCATATAACGTTTAAATAAATGAAATAATGATACATAAGATTAGAACACCATCTCCAAAACAACATTGTTTGGAAACCAATGAAAACAAGGGTCCACTTCAAACGGTCATAACTAGAGTTCTAGACATGGGAATGCAGAAATTCAAAGTGGAGGTGATAGCTTATCCTCTTACGTTTCCAACGAGATGTCACACGCCCAAAACAAGAGATGTCACACGCCCAAAACAAGCAAGTAACGAAGGAGATATGATCATTTTACGAAAAGGGGTCAGTGCAGGAAAAGTTCTGTTGGCAGCGGGTGACGCGGCCTGCGTCCTACGACGCAGCCTGCGTCCCCCAACGCGGCCTGCGTCCTTCACGGGATCCAAGGACGAACAAAAATCAACATGTTATCAACAACTAAAACCTCATTTATCATTACAAATCATCAATTCTCATATCAATTAACAACTAACAACATCCATCAACAACAATACAAGTCATAAGCTTACTAACCATAATCTACATACGGTTTCTATCCTAGAAATCACATAAAACACGTACATGATATCGAGTAACCCTTCACCGTTACCTTTTCGCGTCTTTAAACGGTTTCTAAACCTTCCTAGTCTCCACCTACATACAATTAGATAATAAAAGATGAATATAATTCACCTAGAGAAAGACGGATAATTTAAAAAGCGAAAAAGACGGTAATTATATTACCAATACGGATAGAGGAAGCTAAGAGGGGAAGAATAAGATGAACTTACGAGAATTTGAGCGAGAAATGAACGAACTATGACGAATCTAAGCTTGGAAGAAATGGAAGCTAGGTTTTGGGTGTTTATGGTGAGGAAGAAGAAGATTGAGTTGTGAGGGAGTGAATTAGGTTAAGGTGAGTATGAGGGAGGATATATAGGAGAAAGTCAACGAAAGTCAAAGACGGCTCGAAAGTCAAGAAAAGTCAAAGACGACTTAAAAGTCAAGAAAAGTCGAACTCGACTCAAAAGTCAAGAAAAGTCATACTCGACTCAAAAGTCAAGAAAAGTCAAACTCGACTCAAAAGTCAAGAAAAGTCAAACTCGACTCAAAAGTCAAGAAAAGTCAAACTCGACTCAAGACGGGATTTTCATGGAATCTCGCGGAAATTCCAAATACGAACTCGGAAATTCTAAATTCGACTCGGAACATAAAATTCTATATTAAAACTTAAATTTGCTGAAATATTTCGTAAAATATTTCTACTAGAAAAATAGGGTACATTTCCGGGTGTTACAAGTTTGGTTAGATAGACTTTCAATATTGTCATTTAAATACCGTCTTTAGATAGAATTTAGTTGTTGATATTCAGATCAGAGCGTTTCCCCGATCGGGTACGTGACAACCCGATCGGGTAAGTCTTCTGTTCTGGGTTTTTTGTTTTGCAATTTACATATTTGTTCTTTACATATCGTCATTTATATACTTGTCATTTTATTTTATGTTAATCGTTTAGACAAACAACTCAAGTCACTCGAATCTAAATGAAAACCAATCCATAGCAATTCATAAGTAACACGTACTCCCTGAGGATCGACACCATACTTCCCTAATTACATTCCTTTTGTTGTTAGCTTAGTCTGGGTAAATTATTTTTGTTTCGGGACCGCGACAGAACTGATCAGTGAGCATGCTTGTTGAATTGGGTGGTGAAGTCTTGAGCCGTCAAGTCACCTTGCTTGAAATCGATGAATTCTTTGAGTCTTTGCTGTTTTAGTTCCTTGGGGTAAAATCGGTCCTCAACGAGAGTCTTGAAACATTCCCAATCGAAATTGATTTCAAGAATAGCGGTGGGATCAGCAATCGACCACCAGTTGTCGGCTTTCCTCGCAATAAAATGCTTAGCAATCCTCACTTTGTCTTCTTCACGGACTTGGTACAAGTCGAATTGCTTTTGCATCTCCCGAAACCACTCCGAGAGCTCGGTAGAGTCCGGTTCTCCACCATACGGCGTGATCTTGCTCCTAGCAATTAGGCTAGCCACCCAAGCATAGCCTCCTTGGTGATTGTCTGCTCTCTGAGGAGGGGCTTGGTCGGCTTGAGCATTTACCGCATCTTTTTGGTTCCTTAGAACTTGAGTGAGAGCTTCTAGAATGACATTCTCTACGACTCGAGGTCTAACCATCTTCATAAGAGACAAAAACAAATCAAGTTAATCCTAACACTTAGCATAAACAAAGAGACTACCAAGTAAAGTCCTTAATTTATACCCATCTCTCATTTATTATTTCAAGGTCAAGTAATTTAAGTTTAGGGTTCACGTGTGTGCGTCAGGAGCGTTAAAGCTCTGATACCAACTGTGACATCCCTCGCGATACCGGAAATAAAACATAACAAGCATGCAATTTATATAGCGGAATATACGATATTTTTGAAACTTTTAACATGCCAAAAGAAAAGTACGAGGAATGTCAATTAGTTACAAGCTAAAGTATACTATACTACAAAGAGACGTCGTCTCTCAAAACGTTATCAAATATCAAGTTGTTTAGCTAACCTAGCTAAGAAACGTCTAGGGGTTAATCGTCGAGGCCACTGCCCGATACCTTACACCCGAACCTAAAAGGACAAGCAAAATCCATCCAAGCAACCTGTTCATCCATGAAAACATGAACGCCACCGTCAGTGGGGAGTAACTCCGGGTTCTCCCAGTCATATCACAAATAACATACTTAAACGGTAATAGACAAATAGAAGCATACATATATATATATATATATATATACATACATGTGAATTACGAGAAGTATAAATAGACATTTCAATATATAAAGATATAGGCGCATGAAGTACAAAACTGTAAGCATCCGATTATAGACATACTCAGGGAAGACACCCTTAGGCAACCATATACTCACTAGGGCTTACATCTCACCGTTAGCGGCATATACTTGATAAGATAGAGACTCGACATATAAACCACGCCAAGTCATCCAACGGTCACAAATAATCAACATATAAACATCCATCTAAACATACGAATATGGTAACATAATCACTCACGGTTAATGACACGCCCTAGCACCATGTACATAGCAAGTATGATCAATACGCATCCACGGGATAAACATTTCCCTGAACTCATACACGATTAACATTTCGTATATGTAGACTCAATTCCTCCCGGTAGGACGACGATAATAATACGGTCCTAGTCTAAACCTGGCCAGACTCTCGGAATAAACATGTTCCGATTCAACATGCGATACACATTTTGCATCCAAGACTCGGTCAAACACAGAAGCCGAGTACCCCAAATTCGGTCACAACTACTACACAAAAGAGGCGGAAAGAGCACAAGAATCATAAACAAGCGGTACCCTACATGCAATGACACCACCTTGCAAAGATACGACATTTGACGGCCGGGTCGATCAAAGCATAGCGTTCGCCTCCTAACAACGTCGTCATATCTCCACTAAAACATGCATACAAGCATTTGGGATACATCTTCTCGTTCCGACATTCTAGTCTAACAAGCGAGGAGGTATAGCCGGGGAATGAGAGTTCATAGCACTTACCCATTAGTGCTCAAATCAAAACATATGTAAAACCGACTTAGAGAGGGACATATCAAAAACCGTCACGAAAACATGCAATATAAGCGAATGAAATATCATATATTCTAAACATGAATATTTAATGCTATTACGTAAATTTATACGATAAACGAACCGTACAAACTATTATAAATGAAAGTATAAGAAAAGAAGTATAAGGAGAAATACAGCGTGTGCCAGCCGGTCAAAGGGATCGGCCGCCGGCTACCCGGCTGGAACTTTAGTAACAAATGAAAACCATTGAAAATACAGGGTGATCCAGCCGGTAAAGTGGACCGGCTGCCGGCTACCCGGCTGGACCATATACCATTTGAGAATAAGAAGAAGTACTAGGGGATGTCTCAGCCGGGCGGCTGAACGGCGGCCGGTCGGCCGACTGAGACCTACATAACACCAAAATACGTCAAAAATGTAAGCCACCATCCCAGCCGGTCAGCTGACCGGCAGCCGGTCGGCCGGCTGGGACTACTCATGCACGAAAATCACCTTTACTTCACCAATAAACATCAACAAACATCAACTATCATCATCAATCATTAACCAACATAAATTCTATAGCTACACATTCAATCCCAACACATTTACTAACATCAAGCTATATTACGTATCTAATAAATGTCGCTAGACATTTAGTAAACATCAACTAAAGCATATAAAACACGTATTGATATCGAGTAACCCTTCACCGTTACCTTTTCGCGCCTTCAATCTTCGTCTAGGTCCTCCTCCACTAGGTAGTAATCTTTGTCGAGGTCTTGAAGGTCTCCACCTACAATTAGACAGCAAAAGATGAATATAATTCACCTTTGAGAAAGACGGATAAATTGAAAAATGATAAAGACGGGTAATTTTATTACCAAATAAGATAGAGGACGATAAGAGGGGAAGATTATGGCGAAAATTAGAGGAATTGGGTGAGTAATGAAGGAGTAGTGATGATCTTGAGCTTGATCAAAAATGGGGTTTAGGGTTTTGGTTACTTGTTGAGGAAGAAGAAGTAAGTGGAAAAAGAATGAGGGAGTTAGGGTTTAAGGGGAGTTATAAGGTGAGTGGAAAATATGGGAAAAAGCCCAAAAGCGCTTTAAGGCGTAACTCACATGGAATTTCGAGTAAAGTCCGAATACGAACTCGGATTTGCTAAATTAAACACGGGAAAATAAGTTCTAGACTAAATCTAAAATTACGCTGAAAAGTATCCGTATAATATTTTTAAAATACAAATAGGGTACATTTGCGGGTGTTACATAATGTATTCTTAGTAATATAACAATTAAATTACTTAAATGAATCTTTTTTAATCATATTACAGTACGATATAATTCTCACTTACAATATAAAATTAGTTCAATTTAAGGGATTAATTCATCTGTATCGTTATACAATTAATTAATGTACATTATTAAGGGATTGTCCTTTACGTGTGACCTCAAGGGATCAACCGATCACCACCGTTATACGACAGTAACGTTAAACTCAAGTGAGCCCATCGTTACCGATTAATGTTGACCGGTTGACTATAATATTCATCATCCCTTTGTATTCTTATTATTGAGATTTAATTAAGTGATCGCACTATTGTTGAGGACACTCACTCCAACATGTTCAACACATAATTACTGCAATCTCTCAAAACTCGATACTCTAACGAACTCACGGAGACTTGCATTATCACATGACCGCCATAATTGACCACCAAACTAATGACTCTACTACACAATAGAGGACTATACAAACCATGATAAAGATAACCTTATTCGACACGCACATACTACCAATACTTTCCCCAACACTTGCCTCTAAGCGCTACACAAAACAGTCATATCTTAATGTACTTAATTCATCACGAGTAACAAGCTAATAATAATACATAAGCAATCCCAAGAAGAAAGTTACATTCCAATATAGACCAACAATATACCATCTACGTATCTATTTGAAATTCCACATTTGAATCTCTCATGTCTCAATTACTACTACCTAAAATTTCAATCCACAAAATTCTATGTTAGCGATATTCGATCAATATACCACCAATGCGCATACATCTCACACAAATCACCCTTACAGTACTTCCGGGGTCATAAACGATTCCGCCAAAATTTACACACATTCTCTTTGATTACTATCCGACAATTTCCCACAAAAGGTCATTTTCTAATCTATATCATATTATTTTATCACTAAAATTACTCATCCTCTCATTTGAAAACAATTCCATCTTTAATTAATTCTTCCTTATCAAACTATGTCCTTTGCATCCTTCACACTTACATCAAGCTATGTTCCTCCAAATATCCCTCTTCTACTTGCCTCCTTCCAACTCAATTATTCCCAATGCAAATCATTTCACGACTTATAAATATCTATTTATTTACATTTTTCTATAACCTCTACTAATCTTTGCTTTACCAATTCACTATTTATACTTTTACTAATTTGCACCAACTACAATTACTCATTATTGCAAGGATTCACTTTCACAACCTAGTCCCCTAATAACGTGACTGCCTTCTTATTACTTCAAGATCCCAAACTCAACAATACGTCGCCACAATCTTCTAATCATACGCAATAATAATTTCTTCACACACTATTTTTCGTCATGTGCTACTAATACGTCCAAACAAACAACGAAACTCATCATATATTATTATTATTTGTCCTTAGCATACCTCTCAACGATGCTAAACTCATATCATGCTTTCCATAATTTTTCATCTCTACAATTTTCTCTTAGTTATCCGAATTGCCCTCAAAAACGTAGCATCCAAGCCCTTTTTACAAATCAAGCAGACTAAGCTCTCTATGGACCATCATCATTACATTCCTTACTATCGATTCTTATTGCATACATCCCTAATCAAGTCAAACATTCCCATTTACCTCCATATTTGACTCATATCCCCATTTGTAACCACTGATGCCTCTCTTCTCAATCCTCACTTCATACATTACCATTCTCACATTATTTTTTGACCATATACACACACGCCTCTATATATCGCTCAACTCACAACATCATTACCCATCTATATCACAAAACCGATTTTCTCTCTCTTTATCTCACAAGGCTCATCAATCTATCCGTCCTAACAATATAAAACCATACGCATTTCTCACAAAACAATACAATCATGAGGAACACTATTCACTTATAGAATTTGCAAAACTCACTCCCCAAGACGACACTTCCTTAGACATATTCAAAATACAAGACAACGAATTACATAACTCAACACACCAATACATTGACAAAACGAATACCCAACTCACCCGCTGTGGTGAAGCCACTTGGTCAAGTGCAACACACTCAGTCGAATACCACACACTCGTCGGATACAACACACACGGTCAAGTGTCACATTACACCTCGATCGAGTCACAAAACACAGTATTCCACTAACTTATCAGAACCCGACACTCGGTCGAGTGCCAAGGGTACTCAGTCGAGTAACCTCAACTCGATCGAATCCTTCTCCCAACTCGGTCGAGTCCCAAAAATATATTGATCCCTAACAACATCACAGTCCCACACTCGGTCGAGTGTCAGGGGTACTCGGTCGAGTACCATCTACTCGGTCGAGTCCCCTGCCATACTCGGTCGAGTCACACAATGATCCGGCCCCAACTCAACTTTAATGGTATCATACCACATATAAACACAAAGAACTTAATACGCAGCAATTTTATTATACATATAAACATATCCCTTTCGTCTCAATATTTCTCATTTCATCTTTACTCCACATAAGTTACACATGCATCATATGGCTCCCATAGAGCATAAATCATCTTTATACGCAGATATCATATTTTGCAATCATAAAAATATACTTTTCATGCTTAACACCATATCTTTCATAAATACAACATGTCATACATATTTTCATGATCATCATGCCATTCTTTCATACCTCTATACCACATGCCATACTCATATTTTTCGTCACCACTTCATATAAGTTTCACCAATCCACATAGTAATCACATCATACAAACATATAATACCTTTATAACACACACCCCATGGTTATATCACATTCATTCAGTTTATATGCATCTTATACATGCTCCACACAACCATACTCAACTCATATATAACATGCTTGCCAAGACCTGGAGGAAATGCCTTACTTCGAGTAAGGAGATTGAAATGTTGGAGTAAGTGTCCTCAACAATAGTGCGATCACTTAATTAAATCTCAATGACAAGAATACAAAGGGATGATTAACATTATAGTCAACTTGTCCACATTAATTGGTAACGATTGGCTTACTAGAGTTTGACGTTACAGTCGTATGACGGTGGTGATCAGTTGATCCCTTGATGTCACACCAAAAGGACGATTCCCTAATCATGAAAGTTAATTAATTGTATAACGATACAGGTTAATTAATCCCTTAAACAGAACAAGTTTATATATCATGTGAGAAATATATCTTATTGTAATATGATTAAATAAGATTCAATTTGAAAATATAATTGTTATATTAGTAAGAATGCTTAATGTTTATGAAACATTTGAGATAAGCATAATTGGTTGATCATAATTACAATTAGTTGTAGATTATGTTAACCAAATATGAGATGACCCATTTTATATATGTGTGATCATAAATTATTACTTGAAGTGTTAAGTTTAATTTATTTGATATGAGATTGCGTTTAAATTAGTTAAATGCATATTTATAAGATAAATTACATGTTAGATGTCACATGTCACATATGTGACAAATGACAAAGTCACAAAATAAAATGGACACCCATATTAGCATGGGTGCACCGGTTTTGGACGGATTGGGGTAGGTGTTAGGTCTTAATGGTTGTTCGAATTAAGAATTAGACAATATGATTGCAACCTAGACCTAGACTACAACCTATTGCATTGTGAACGCAAAAAGCAGTGGCATGCTCACCCTCCCCCATGGTAATGTTGCACCGGTTTTGGTGAGTGAATAAGAGGATGTTTTTCCTCTTACTTCATTTACTTTTTGATCTCATTTTTATTCACATCTTCATCCCACTAGAAAAAATGATATAGTTAGAAACTTGAGAAGTTTCACATAACTTATGTTCTTGTATCAATACTATATTACTAAGTGTAGTAATTTTCGAGTATTCTATACGTCTTTAAGGGTACTTGACTATTCTTCTACTAAATCAATAGTTGAGTGATTTGGGATAGTCTAGGTGCAACAAGAGGAGAGTTTCTATACTTGAAGCTTAAGGAGATCATCCCATAATAATTATAGCTCAAGAACAAGAGTAAGAAGGAGTCTTACACTTGTGCCCATTTCGTCAAAAACAACATTGTGAGGAACAATTTATTTCTCTACTTTGTTTTACTTAGTTTGCATGCACTAGATCTTAGAAACTAATTAAAGAGTTAATTAGTTAATCATAAGAAGAGTCTTATGAGTAGGTATATGAACCTAACATGGAATGTTCCAAGATGAAGAAGAAGATTTAGACTGCGATACTGAATGCTAGCTGGTATGCCGTATGGAACCAACGAAATGGCGCAAGAATCAATGGTACTCTTCTTCGACCGAAAATGGTGGTTATGCAGATTAAGAAAGGAGTCATCAATCGAATTCAAGGGAAATATAATCATCCATAGAATGAGAAAGATGGAGAATGGTTGGAAAAACGAACGAGGAAGCGTTGATACAGGTGATAGGGTTTGTTTTGAAGATCGTCTGTTTGATAGAATAGAAAGAATAGGGAAATGAAGATATAGACTTCAGTCAAGTCTATTTCTATTTGATTTTTTTTCCCATATGTACTTTTATGCTTTATTGATACTTGATTGGTTGTATAAATCAATTTTGGAACTCTTTTTATATAATATACTCACATTTTACCAAAACAAACATGTTTGCCAATAGTAAACACATTCTTAAGCCATAATCACAACCATTGTAACAACCCGAAAAGTACCCGATTTTTCTAGTAAAAATATTTACTAACACTTTTCAGTAGAACTTAAGTTTTTAAAATAGGAATTTTTGTTCCGAGTCTTATTTTGAAATTCCGCGTTCGTATTTGGAATTTTTGAGTGATTTCATGAAAAGACCGTTTTTAGTCGTCTTTGGCTTTTCTTGACTTTTAAGTCGTCTTTGACTTTTCTTGACTTTTTAAAAGTCGTCATTGACTTTTTTTGACTTTTAAGTCGTCCTAAACTTTTCTTGACTTTTAAGTCATCTTCGACTTTTCTCGACTTTTCAGTCAACTTTGACTTCCGTTGACTTTTCCCGACTCGTCTCATAAGTTTGAAGACCGAAATTTTATTTAAAAAAATAATATTTTTGATTTATTTTTATTTAGATTTATTAAGATTTATCATAATTTAATATAATTATTTTGAATTTATTCGGAATTTAAAGAATAACGTTTACGGTTTTAACCGAACGTCATTTAACTATTCCCGACTCATCGTAAAGCGCGAAACAAAATCGAAACTCGACTTTGGCATGAGTCACACGCGCGTGTCATCGCTGTCCACTCACAAATAGATATTTTAATTATTTGGATTAAACTAATCAAAATATCTAGATATTTATTAACTTTATCGATCAGTTAACGAAAATTACGCAAATCGCTCAAAATCAGACCCGATATCACCCAACATCACACGGCTCTTTCCTCTTCTAATAGGCTTGATATTTTGATTTCTTTTCATTAATATAACATAATATCTAGATATTTAATATAATTAACGTAATATTTAATCAATTACCGTAATATAATTATTTAACGCGAGTTAATTCCGTAACAACAATTTCGAAATCCGACTCCATATTTCCTCTATAATACACGGCTCCCTCACCCAACATAACTCACTAACAACTTTTCATTTTTCAACAAATCAAATAAAGATCAAAATATCACTTTCTTTAATCGTTCTTCATTTGTTCTTCGTGTTCTTCAATTGTTCATCCTCGTTCTTGAGCAAAACCTTCATAAAATCTTCATTTCTTAATTAAATCCGTCCTAACTTATATTTCTAGACTCTCCTCTTCGCTCCCCATCTTCACGTACGGTTTATTTTCAATTCCGTCAAAATCGTTTTCAACACTTTAATTATGGAAAATCTATTTTTACTTCTAATAATGTTTTTACTTGTCATTTCTTATAGGGGAAGATTTTGAAGACGAGTTTGGTGACTCGTATATATTAGGGGAAGATTAGAAGACGGGTTTCTTAGTTTATAATTCTTATTTTGGTGCTAATTGATTTTTCTAAGCTAAGGTAACGATTCCGAGTTACTCGACGGATATATGTTACATAGCTTTGGTTTCTTTAGTTTTGGTTCATCTTTAGTTTTTGTTCATATTATTATGATTTTATGATTTTTAGTTAGTAACATGTTAAGTAGTAGTTATTATGGTGTTTTATGATTTTAACATGTTGGTTGTTCTTGATGAATTTGGATGATTCTTCATAATCATGATTTTTGTATGATTGATGGTTGTTTTGATTGTTTAAAAATGGATGTTGTTAATTAAAAACATGTTAGAATTAATGTGGAATTTGGGGTGGTTGTTTTAAGTGGTGGCCGGAAATAGTGGTGGTGGTGAACCGGACCAGACCGGCCGGTCCAGGCCGGTTCAGACCCGGTCTGGGCTGGTCCATGGTGGGTCCGGGTTTTGGTCTTTGGGTTGTGTCGATGTTTGATTGTTATGTGGTTGTTTTGACGGGTTTTAATTAAGTTAAGCATGCGGGAAATAATTAAGAAAACGGTTTTTGTAAAAAGTGTAAAATCTGCCAAAACAGCCCATTTAGGCCCGTGGGGCCCAGTTCAGGCCCATGTGGGGTCCGGCCCAACTCAGTCCGTGGGTCCCACTTTGGGACTTGTGACGGTTTTTGAGTTATCGTCATTTTTATCGTGTTTTGTAATATTTAGCAAGTGGGAAATGTTAATAAGTAAAATATTTAATTAAAAAGGTTTTTCATAAATTATTATTTCTCACATGTTAGAAATTATAAGACGAGGTCGTAGTTTAATTGGTTATCATTTAAGTCAAGCGGGTTTTTGGGTATAATATGATAATTCACATGTTAGAAGTAGTAATAAAATAACATGTAATGAATATGTTGATTTTATGTCTATGTGATAAAGACTCTGCTTCTAGCCGGTTTGATCCAACGGGTTTGGTCAAACTAAGATCTAGTCAGCCCCGATTTGACTGATGACCCGTCGCGGGACTCGGGTCGGGGATTTGTCTTCAAGTAAGGTTTTATTTAATTATTGAATTAGCCTTAGTAGATATGAGGCGATATGATATTTGATTATGATTTATATGCAATTAGTCACATGATAGGATGTTTTTCCCGTGACTGTTTTATTATATGGTTGGTGTCGTGTTGACTAAGTACCCATAGAGAATTATGAGTATATGGCGTCTTGACCATGCTAATTCTAAATGAGTATCTTGGACCATGACATTGATAGGCCCGTACTATCTTTAACGAGTATATTAGTTCACAGCTTGATAGCTTTTGTGTCCGGCCTGGGGGGCTTATCTCCAAGTCGGGGCATGGCTCCTAAGAGTTCCGCTTTTGGAAGTGGAGCCAGCTTAAGTACTAGCCATCTCTGCTTAGGGGGTCGCCTAGTAGAGTTTCTCATAGACGGTTATGTCATGGGACGGGGAATGGAATAGCTGTTGTCGCTAGGTCTGATCAGTCTAGGACTAGGATGTTTTTCCTACCTTGTGGTATAGCCTCGAGTTACAGAAGTCGACTATTGACTGTCTGAGAACTTATGCCTGTTTGTAGAAGTATTGGTCTTTCATGTTTGTATGATTCTATGAGTTCTAGAAGGTGAGATGCAAGCGGGCTAGGATTGATAGAGTTTGGATTACCGATTGTTAACTGATTCACATGATTACGTGTTGATTAGGGTTTGAGTGTATCAGGGCCATGTTACATGGTAACCGCTGAGCCAGCATACCAGCTTCCCTACCTCGAGTTATATTTTATTATCGGATTCACATGATAGCTTTCATATGATAGGTTATATGTTAGTTATATGTTTCATAACATGAAAAGCATATCATATATGTTAAGTTTTGTATTTTCTATATACATTGCTTTTATGTTATTCATGTTTCATTAAACTCGACATTTCGTGGCTGGGAGAACTCGGAGTTACTCCCCACTGACTGTGGCTTCCGTGTTTATATTTAATGCGGTCGAACAGGTGGTGTTGCATATTTGGGGTACATGGACGAGCTAGCGAGCGAAGTATTTACCTTGGACCTATATTCGGTTCCTAGTTTGTATATTATTGTATACACTTTTATTTCCGTATTTATACGGGAGATATGTCTCCCGTCTTGTATATTTCTTTTGTAGAATATTATTTACGTTTTGTAATGACCTTTTTATTTCGGACACCTTCAGTATGTATTTAAATTATTTTTTTTCTTTCCGCAAATTTGAGGGTGTCACAACCATTCACACATATCTCGTTCAGTACATGCTTTACATAAAACCATCATATTCATGCTAAAATTCCACCTCCACTTCACAACATTCTCAACAATTAACATAGTAACCACGTTAAGTACATATATACGTCTCAACACTTCATGTTGTGACCGACTAAGAACAACAGGGGAAAAATTGCGATTTTGAAGACGTCTCTCAAATATTTGTGGTAGCTCTTTAAGACTCCTACCCAAGTTCGTTTTATTAGAAGCTCCTAATTCATTGGGTTCACTGGTTTTAGGTTCCAAAATCGTTCGCTCTGATACCACTTTGTAACACCCCATATACCAAAGAGCCTTACAAGACCTCCTTAGTAGATGGAGATGATACCATCTCGGTTACCCGAGGTAGTACATATCAAAACTCACAATAAAAGAACAATACTTTATTTAACTTCAATAGTTTAACTCCAATACATAATCCCAAATCAGACGGTAATAATCCAAAACAACCATAACAATAAAAGTAATGTAATGTTTGTGACTCTAGTAGACTCAGCGGAAGCTATGACTCGACAGTGATGATCCCAATCAACACCCCGATGCAGCTCAACAAGTTACATGCTAATCACCCGCTCACCATTCCCCAATGGATCACACCAATTTTGTAAAACAGTAACATGGTCAATAACGGTATACACCGATCAATGTACAAGACCGTTAAGCTCACAGTAAAGAAAGAGAAACCGGAGGGCCACCGCAGCAGTTACCTCAGCAGCATCAAGTTACCATTCCTGACCTCCAAAACCACCAATTGATCCCAGACCGCAACCATGGGCATCGAAATTCCATCTCCTCGCTGTGAGACATCCGGAACATTAATAAGCACATCCCACTCGCACTGGGAGAACTACGAGGGGCGAACTCGGGGTGTGATCAGTCTCCCGACGGACCACAAACATAGTAACCAAGTAACCACTCCAAACTCCAAACTCCAATCCCGGACTCCATCATCATCATCAATCAATCAAGTACAATATCACAACCACATCTTATAAAAAAGATACACAATTACTGAGTAGGGAAATCCTACCTTATTTGCAAATTCTGCAGCAATCACAATCAATCAATCTAGAAGCCTTCTTCTATGAATCCTCCCCCTAAACACATAATTAACATATATTAACACTAACCCTTGTTTTCCTTTTCCCCAAATCAATTAGGGTTTCAACGTATTACAACTATTAATAACAAAATCGCATAATAGAATTCCTTACCGAAGTAATCAACAAAGCAAGAAGCAATTCGATCCGACTAGGAATCATTAAGGATGTTCTTGAAGGTTTTGAGGAAGTTTTAGGGTTTTTTAATGAAAATGTAAACTGAAATTATGTTTTAACTTTCTTATTAATCCTTAATCAAACCGTCCGAAATATTATCGCAGACCGGTGTACTCGGTCGAGGGCAAGATGCACTCGGTCGAGTGATTACATACCACACTCGGTCGAGTGCCACAGAACAGAATACTGTTCAACTGACACACTAACCTCACTCGGCCGAGTAGCACTACCACTCAGTCCCACTCAGTCGAGTAAGCCATACTCGACCGAGTACCTAGTACTCAGAAATACGGAGTATTACATATAGCCTAAGTTATCCAAGATCAACCCAACTTCCGTTGATAGCCCCAAATGGTTGAATAAGGCTCGATAAAGGTTAAAGAAAATCACTTAAACAAAAACCTAACATTATTAACCCATAAAAGGGTAAACTACTCACTTATCATTAACGAATTAACACTAAACATATATTGCATAAACCGGACCCTAAAAGGGTAAACTACTCACTAATCATTAAAAAATTAACACTAAACATATAACTACTCTAATTATAATATTAACATGACAAGACTAATAAAGATAGACACTTAAACTAATAAATTGCATAATAAATAAGTAAAAGTAACAATTTTATATAAAAGAAGAGGGAGAGAAAATTGTACCAAGCTTGTATTTGGAGGAATGAGATGATAAATCTTCATACAAATATTATAAATTATGAAGATAAACTAATTTAATCTAAGAATAATAAGGAAAACTGGAGTTTTTTATTCTAGTAGAACTAGCCTAAACTAGTACTACTCCTACTCTTGATCTCCTATTCTCTCTGCCTCGTCTCTTGTCTAGAACACCCAAAAATTGAAGCTGCTTCTCCTGGAAATTCAAGTTGCTTAATTTGCTTTCTTTTTTCTCCAGCCCAATTCCCCTTTTTCTTTTTGTCTTTTTTGATATTATTTTCCTGGGACATGTAAATTATATGGCCCAAGATGCCTTCATCCGTGAAACAAGGCCCAAACGATAATTTGCTATCTGGACACACTCTCGTCTTAACCCGCTTTTCTCACTCGATTTTACTCGATTTGAACATATGAATAGAAAAATACGAGAGCAGTACCAAAATTCCGAGAAATTGTATAAAAAATCATTATATAAAATAAATCGACTAATATGCTATTGTAAGACTAAAATAAGTAAATACGCGAACTCGAGTTATTAATAAGATAAAATAAGAGACGAAATGTGGGTTAAAAATCGTTAAAATATGGTGTTATTACTTTTACTAATCAATTGTAGCGGTTTAAGTGCAAGAGTTGATAAAATGGGTTAAATGCATGAATAATGAATCAATCTATTAGTTTAGCCTAACATGTAAATTTTGACTAAGTCAGTTGATTTAAGCATGTATAATTAATTGATGTCAAAGTGGGAGTTTAAGTTTATTGACATGTGCAAATGAAATGATAAACATCCATTTACTTGGTTGGTATTATGAAGCTTAATATGATCTTTGAATTTAAAAAAATAGGAAATACTTAAAAAGAAAAAAAAGATTCGGATAAGCGAGAAAGAAAACATGAATGGCCGGGACTAAAGAAAGCGCAAAGTGGGTTGCCCAAAGGTGGGCCATGGCCTGAATAAAAGAGAAAAGAAGGAAAGGGATAGCATATGTGCTAAAAAAAAGAAGAAATAGAGAAAATGCTCCCTAGATTGCCTAGCCCTTTTCCAATTTTTGAATCGTCGGAGACTACACAAATAATATCCGACGATTAAAAAATTGATAAGAAAATTTGGTTGTTGTTGTGAAAACTTATCTGGATGTCCATAAGGCACATGTATTAAGCATACCTTTAAATGTCTTTGAATGGAGGATGTGTCTAGACTAGTCTTTTTATTTTCTCATGACACGACCTCTACTCATAATTGTGTATATATACTCCATTGTACTAATGAGAAATACACATATTTCTATCACATTCTCTACATACTATAACACGTTATCAGCACGACGCTCTAACCATCAATGATTGGTTTTCTAATTTCCTGTTCTGAATTTTATTACATTTGCCATATTTATTCGTAAGTAAATCTAAGTATTTTTGTTATTGAATTTTATCATCTTGCCGTAATGTTCTATCTTAATATGCATTGTTTTTCCCGCTTTTTAGTCATCTTTATTCAATAATAGCATAATGCTCACATTTAACTGTAACACTATAGTTTCACTTAATTATGATTTGATAAATAAATGATCGTTATCACATGTTTCATAGTTGTTAATTTTAAGAGTATTATTGTTGAAATCTTGCGTAATTTTGTGCACTATATTATCGTATTCATCACGACAATCATAATTATCACTTTAATTAATAAGTGTTGGTAAATAATAATGCCACATGATTTTGTATAGTTACATTCATAAATTCACATGAAACTTTGACAAATTGTGTAACCATTTTGATAATAACATTGTTTAGTTGTCAAGAATATTTATCATTGTGTGCACACACAATACATTTAATTGTTGATACCTCGATGTAACTAATTAAATTAACATTCTTTGATAATTGTTTGTATAATGCGGCATATATCTATGACATGATACTTTTAAGTTAAATTAAATATTGATACCATTTGTTAATATGCAATGTTTATAATTACAAGAAATTAGAGTCTTTTGTATACGCATAATGATAATAGTGATATAAAAACTATTCAAGTTGTATTTTACAATAGTTTGAATTACAACATGTTATTCTCCTTAGAGATTTATTTGGAACATTTCAAGCTCTCATAAGGTATTACCTCTACGTTTAGTCTTTATTAAATGTTTTTAAATTTTTATATATATTTAAAACATCATTGAGGTACCTACGATAAACTAATAGACACGAATATTTTACATGAATGATAAATAGAAACTGTAATTTAATGATGTTATGAGAAGTTATAACAATTAGTGGTATATATAAATAAATTATCGTAAGCTCATATCTTTGTATATAATAACAAATGTTTTAACTCAAGTTTGATGATGAACATATTGTAATATTGAGTACTTAAGTGAGACTTATATGATGATGTTAAAACAAGATTTTTAAACGTTATGTACAAGGCATTTCGATATGCGTTTTGAGAATATTTAGATAAAAATTAAAGATCTGAGAGACTGAGACTACTACCTTTCTTTTATAAAATAGTGAAACCTACAAATTAAATTAACAACTGAACTTTTGTTAAGAGTTATGGAATAATTTTTCCGATGATGTTAAATAAAATGATTTTGAGAAATTTACTTTCATGATTTAGCGATGATATTCAATGTATGCCTTGGGTTATATGCATCATGTGACATTTTGTTATATTACTATTTTGATAAAATATATACTTGTTGTATACGTCCAAAGACCATCTTAAAAATGAAAAATTGATTTGATTATATTGAATAAGATGTTAAAAATTATAATACCGAATATGATGGTGACGATAATAGTTTGGCTTGAAAAGATTATTTATGTGGTTATTTTACTTTGTGGAATTGGAGATCGTATAAAGATACATATTCAAATTATGTGTATTAGAATTTGGATATTGACAATGGAAATACAATAGTTGAATATGGTATAGCTCTATGAAATCACACAACAAGTAAACGAATGAATCTAATATATATTTAGTGATTTGATTATTGTGTGAGTATTTTGTACATTTGATATTTGCATTGTTTCCATGTACAAGATTTTATAAGATTATCTCATATGTTTGATTCTAAAACCAGCATGTATATGAGACAAATATCCCAATATTATG
>JAIUZE010028604.1:0-12647 GCA_022085475.1 Heliosperma pusillum
ATATGGCTGGGAGAACCCGGAGTTCTCCCCACTGACTGTGGCGTTTCATGTTTTTTCATGAATGAACAGGTTGCTTGCAATGGATGACTTTTTTGCTATGATATTTTGGGGTTCGGGTGTGAGCTTGCGGGCGTTGTCCATGGAAGTTTCACCTCTAGACGATTTTAGCTTGTTTGCTAAACACTTGTTCTTTGTTAACATTTTGAGAGACTCCGTCTCTTTGTTATTTTCCGCACTTAGTTGTAATATTTTGACACTCCTCGCTTTATTTAACTTGCATGTTTAAAAGTTTTAAAAAAACTACCTATTTCCGCAATAGAATTCACATGCTTGTTTGTTTATTATTTCCGCATTCGCGAGGGTTGTCACAAAGGGTGTCAATTTCACCTCCGGTGGCGGCAATGATCATTATTTGGTCATTTTGGCACAACACCTCATTGAAAGCCGTTAACAAATCATCTCCCGACATGCCATGGTATGGGCATCTTGCCACAAGACTCTTGAAACGCTCCCAATAATCATAAAGGGTCTCTCTCATTTCTTGTTCAATAGTAGTGGTAAGTTTCTTGGAGTGATTGTGTCTTGAATCCGGATAATACTTTTCAAGAAACTTTTTCTTCAAGCCCACCCACGTGGTAACGGAGTGAGCCGGGAGGCAAAAGAGCCATTCTTTCGCGGCATCTTGAAGAGAAAAAGGGAATGCCCTTAACTTGAATTGATCCTCGATCACCCCTTGGGGAATAGCACCTTGGCAAATCATACGAAACTCGGCCAAGTGTCTATTAGGGTCGTTCCCCACCATGCCATGGAATTTAGGTAAGTTGTGGACGAAGAAACCTTTGAGCTCAAAGTTCACATCCCCCATGGGAGGATATGCAATACAAAGGGGTTGCTCCACATTATTCCTTGCCCGAATCTCACCGATTCTCCTATTATCCTCCGCCATATTAGGTGGGTAAAGGACGTTCAATGGAGATGGTATCCTAGGTGGTGACTCAAACTCTTCTTCCGGTTGTTCTTGAAAAATATTATTTTCCACTTCCTCTTCACTAGCTTCCCTCCAAAAAGGTCTCCTATAAAGGGGATTTGAAAATAACCAATTTGATATACTACTTGAAGATGGATCAATATCTTGGTCACCAATTCCCTCTTGTGACCTAGGCATAAACTCTAAAACAACTCAACAATACAAATTAGTAACTTCAATAAGGTTGGCTAAGAAAACAAGAATAGCAACCCAGGAGCATATCACACAAAGTAACTAATAAGCTAAAAAAAAAAAATTTAAAAAACAAGTTATGACACTAACAAGAGTTTCAATTTAATTTTTAGCTATATCGCCTTCCCCGGCAACGGCGCCAAATTTGACGAGGCTTATTTCACGTGTCGTTAATTCCGCTAATTAGCTATGGTCAAATAACAATTTATATCTCCTAAACAAACACAAACTATCTTAAATAAAGGTAGTAAATGGTAAGAATAGGGTCAAACCTAAGAGAAGGCGGGATTAACAAAATTAACTAATCTAGACTTTTGCTAAAAACCAAGTAATAAAACTAATTACCGACTAATTACTCTAATCACTAATTAAGACACTAATTAAGACACAAACTTAAATTAATTACAAACTATGATATTAACAATGACAAAAACATGTAGGATAACACATATGGAGAAAGTTTGATTTGAGAAATTGATTAACAAATCTAAAACAACCAACAAGTACTTAAGATTCAAATATTCAAATATAAAGAAACTAACATAGTGTAATTTTCCCAAGTTCCCAACAATTAGCCAAGTAAAAACTCTTCCTTTACTCTCTTCTCTAGTTATCAAATACAAGTTTCTAAGAAATTAGTCACACAAGGATTAACTCAACGAAGGATGACCCTTTACAACCCAATTTACACCCACTAAAACATGAGGCCAAATTAAAGATGCAATCTTTATGAACAAAACCAAAGAAACAAGCTAGAATCATGTAATAAAACATTAAACCATGTTCTAACCACACAATAAACCAAATTCCACTCAAAAGATTCCAACTTTAAACCAAAGTTGCAATCTTTCAAGGTTGCTTCAACAATATCAAGACAAATCAACCAAAATTATCTAGACAAAGCACTAATTAAACAAACAACTTGCTAAGATGTTTAGTCTCAACAATAACTCATTCAACAATGGAAAATAAACATGAGAAAATGGTATTAACTAAAGAACAAGAGGTTCAAAGAGTCTTACAATGCTAAAAGAGGAAAACTTGTTCCAATTACACTAAGAAATAGAAGATTAGCTACCCATAATCAAGAATTACAACCCAAATAATAAAGTTCAACTCAAAGTTACAAGCCAAAATGAAGAACCAAAAATGAGAGAATTCCAATGTGTTTTGTGTTGTGTTGTGGAATGTTATGGAATTGTATGGTATGTTCTTCTCTCTCTAAAATCTGGTCCTTTTATACCCTTGGCTCCGAAACCTAGGGCCTTCGAGAAATGGGCCTCAAAATGACAAGACCGAAAAAATAAGAAACACGTGTCCGAGGCCAGGACGCTCGCAGCGTCGTGGGACTCTCGCAGCGTTCTTGTGACGCTGGCAGCATTTTACACTGCCAGTTTTTACTCTTGGTCTCTCGCCTTGACTTTCGTTGACCCTTTTGAATGCTAGTCTTGCCTTGAATTCCATTGACCCTTTGGACTTTCTTTTCTTGCATTGATAATTTGCTCCTAGCCCACTCCAATTGTCGGGTTTGGTCTCGGGTCTCGGGTTTGACATTGACTTTACTTGACTTACGGGTTTGACTCAAAAACTTGACTTAAAAATATCACATAACAACATAACTACAAGGATTAAGGTTAGCATAAAACGATGCTAACGACCCGTAAAAAGTACATTAAACGGACCTAATAAACACTACTATACACGACACATTTTGGTGTTGTCAATGGCTAGTAACGACAACGGTTTTTAACCGTTGTTAAACATATTGACAATGGTTTTTTCATTAAATATGAACCGTTGTTAAAACCTTTAACAACGGAGGCTTTAACAACGCCCGTGTTTTTATATAACAACGGTTTTTAACCGTTGTCATAGCCTGTTTTTGTAGTAGTGATAGCTCATCTTCGTTGCTTCGGTAGTAAATGTTTTGTCCATAATAATGGAAAAAGTAATTTAAGCAAATTTGATCCACGAAGTGACGAAGCTGTGTTTGTTGGTTATTCTAATTATAGTAAAGCTTATAAAGTTTGTAACAAAAGAACTTTGTGCGTAGAAGAAAATGTTCATGTTGTATTTGATGAAGATAATGTGCCTGAACAATTGAACAAAATGAAGAAGAAGACATGAATGGTCCTAACTTTCGCCTTTCAAGGGATGATTTACCAGAAATCGATGAAGAAGTTATTGAAGGAATCAATGATGAACTTGATAAATCCGCAAATGATCTTGAAAAGAGAAATGAGACAATTGTTGATGATACGAACGTCTCTTCTCAAAACAAGGAAAAGGAAACCGAAGTTATAACTGATGAAGCTATAACTTTGGACCCATATCAAGATATTATAGCTAAAGTTGCAATTTTAGCTATAACGCCGGAGTCAAGCTCAGGAGGAACCAATCTTGCCTCTGAATCATTTGAGGAAAGTAAGAGTTCATCAGATGATGATGAGCCTAGGAAATCTAAGAAATGGAAATATAAGAGTTCTCATCCTATGGATAGTATCCTAGGAATTTTGAATAAGGGAGTTCAAACAAGACGAACATTAAATAACTTCTGTTCATTCTATTCTTTTCTGTCTACCATAGAGCCTACCAACATCAAAAAGCACTTGCAGAATCCGAGTGGATTGTGACAATGCAAGAAGAGCTTCAACAGTTCGAACGTAATAAAGTTTGGCATCTAGTGCCACGACCTAAAAATCGAACTGTGATTGGTATTCAGAAATAAATTGGATGACTCAAGAGTTATAGTTCGTAATAAGGCTCGATTGGTCGTTCAAGGATATAATCAACAGGAAGGGATCGATTATGACGAGACCCTTGCACCTATAGCAAGACTTGAAGATATCCGTCTGCTTATTGCCTTACCAGCTCATAAAGAAATGAAACTGTACCAAATGGCCGTTAAGACTGCATTTCTTAACGAATATTTTGAAGAAGAGGTTTTTGTTGAACAACCTTCCGGATTTTTGAATAGAAAATTTTAAAACCATGTTTTTAAACTAGATAAAGCTTTATATGGTTTGAAACAAGCGCCTAGGGCATTGTACGAGAGATTGTCTAAATTTCTATTACAAAATAATTTTAAAAGAGGGTATGTCGACAAAACCCCATTTCTAAAATGCGACGGTTCTGATTTACTTGTTGCACAAATTTATGTAGACAATATTATTTTTGGTTTTACTAACAATAACTTGTGCAAGTACTTTTCAGATCTAATGACCTCAGAATTTGAAATGAGCATGAGGGGAGAATTGAAATTCTTCCTAGGATTGCAAATTCAACAAACTAAGGAAGGTATAAAGATTCACCAACAGAAATATGTCAAGGAGTTAATCAGGAAAGTCGGTATGGAGAACGCTCATCCAATGGACACACCTATGGTAACTGATAAAAAGTTGTCCTTAGATGAAAATGGTAAGTGTGTCGATGAAACTACATATCGAGGTATGATTGGTTCTTTATTATATTTAACTGCAAGTAGACCTGACATTATGTTTAGCGTATGTGTCTGTGCTAGATTTAAATCATGTCCTAAAGAGTCACATATGATTGCACTTAAACGTATCTTACGATATTTAATTGGTACATCTAATCTATACTTATGGGATCCACTTAGGTGCAATTTAGATCTAGTAGGATATTCAGATGCAGATTATGCTGGATGTTCTTTTGATAGAAAAAGTACATCTGGGTTTGCTATGTTTGTTGGACCATGCATTATAACTTGGGGCTCAAAGAAGCAATTCAGTTGTATTATCTACTGCTGAAACCGAATATATAGCCGCGGGACTGGTATGTTCTCGGTTACTTTGGTTAAAGCAACAACTATGTGATTATGGTATAAATGTTGGTTGTATGCCTATATTTTGTGATAATACGAGTGCTATTATTATTTCTAAAAATCCAGTTCAGCATTCTCGCACTAAACATATAGACATTAGACATCATTTTTTTACGCGACCATGTAGAAAAAGGCAACATTAAACTAGAATTTTGTAGTACTGAAGATCAATGGGCGGACATTTTAACAAAGGCGCTAGCGAGAAGACGTTTTGAGATTTTGGGGTTGGAAATTGGTTTAATCTGTAGCAATTAAATTCGTCATATTTATTTTACGAACCTGCGTGACTGGTTAGAATAAGACAAGATTGTATGACTGTGTCTGTGTATTCCATTGCTGGTATATTTGTGTTTAATATTATATATTTTACAAGAGTATCTTGCATATTAAGTATTTTATGAATATTGAGTTATGGACCACATATTTGCCAAAAATCTATCTTATTCACTTAATCAACCAAAATTCTACCCATGATATTCACCTTGGCCGAAATTGTCAACTATATTATCTTACCATGTATTTTATTTACCTAATCTTATCCTTACCATATCTACCTTATATTTACCCTAAATTCCTTTTACTATCCTACCCAAATTCAAAAACAAAAAAAAAGGAAAAAGAGGGATAGAGCCGGCACTTCACGTGCCTACCCTACAAAACCCAAACCCCAACACTACCCTTCATAATTACCTATCACTATCACCATCAACACAAATCACCAACTCCGCCTTCCTTCTTCTACACGAGAAAAAAAAAACAAAATCAAGCTATCATCAATGGCTTCCACACGGTCCACTACCAAAAACACCAACACCCCAAACTCCAAAACTCAAACACCTCGCATGTCTACCAATCCATCACCACAACCCAACCAAAATGACCCAATTTGACCCACACCGAGTCGGGTTCGGTGCTTGAAAGTACAAAAAGGCGTCGGTTAAATAAAGGGAAGAATAGGATACAAGAGTATGTTACTGAAGACATATAAAGGGACAAAACGTCCTTTGTTTCGCGAATTTTTCCCTCAAGAAAGGGCATCCGGACTTGATAAACTTCGGCTGACAAAGGAAGAACGCAAATTGGTTAACCAGGTTGCAAAATATGGTGTTCATGGTGGTCGTAGTTTCCCGAAAGTGTGGTGTGAAAAATATCAAGCTTTAACTTTCTTCAACGACTTCTTGAAATTTAAAGAATGGGAGCATGCGTCTCGGTTTTCGGGTCCTATCTATCCCATCGAGGTAATTCAATTTTATGCATCCGTGAAATCTGGAGTTTTACATGCCGTGGTGAATGGCCGAGAAATTTCTGTTTCCATTGACGACTTTCGTACTCTGTTTTTGGTTCCTGATGATGGATTCAAAATAGACCCGAGTACGTTGTGGGAAGAATTGTCGGATACGGCTAAACTGGATGTTAAGCGTTATTTTGATGATAAGGCTAGGTTGTCGAGTTGTGTGTTGGCGGGGTATTTATCCTCAAAATTGAAATTTCTGTTAAACTTTTTGTGGAATACGGTGATTCCGCGTCGGGGTGTACGGGATAAAATTGCATGTTATGAGATGATGGTGGTTAAGAATTGGCTAGAAGGTAACCGTGTTAACCTTGCTTTTCTTGTTTTTTCTCAAATTTCTCAAACTAGTTTTTCGGTGACCGGAGATAAGGTCTACACGACCCTAGACTTACCCTATGGCATGTGGGTGTCTCGGATTCTTGAAGCTAAGAAGGTCGTTGATCCGACAAGTTATGGCGTTAATTTGAAGGATGATATGAATGATACTTTCTTGAAATTCATGAAAATGGAGGCATTGGGTCCGGAATTGGTTTTTCTATCAAAGGGTGGTTTGGTTGATGTTAAACCAAATGTTGTTGCGTTTTCGGGTATTGAATCAAAATTGGATTTTTTTATGGGGAAGGTTATGGAGCGCCGTGATACACAAGACAATAAAATCGATGCGGTTGTTGACAAGGTGGTCAAAATCGGTGCTTTGGGGAGTTCTAGCTCAATCCGTGACCATGGTGGGTCGGGTGTGAGTGATAAGTTGAGGGTTGGATGACGAGAGTCGATGGTTGCCTTTCTAAAATTGAGAGGAATGTTGTCGATATTCGACAAGAGTTATTAAGGCAACGGGATCGGATGCAATTCTTGGTTAGCCAAGGAGGTGCTTTGGTGAAGAGTGGTACAGAAATGCGCGATGGAATGCACACCATTTATGATGCGACGGAGGCTCTATCCATGAAGGTTCGGAACTTTGATTCATGCCTTACCGCACAAGCCAATCATGTGAAGAAGTGTTTTGATCGCTATTCCACCCTTGAGTACCATACCCGACCCGACTATATCGACCCCAATATTATTCGCCAACCCGATTTGCCTTGATTTTGCTCGTCTTACTTTGTTTGTTCTAAAACTACTTATCCTATTGTTCATTCGACCCATTTTGGCTTACACTTTATTCGGCCCATTGGCAACTAACACTTTACATTGTGGTTTGTAGTTTAATTGACATTTAGTATATGATTTTGCTTGTTATGAATCGTTACGTATTGCGTATTTTGCATATCTATTTCTTGCCTTGGAGTATGTTATTCTAATCATTTTATATCCTTGTTCTTGTCTTTTCAATGATGCCACGAGGGGGAAGAAATGATATGATTTGAGTCTTTACTTAACAATGTGCTTTAACTTGATATATCATATGCATGTAATTGTGTGATTTAGTCTTATCATAGCTAACAACAATTACAAGAAAGAAGATCAAAGTTATAGGAGCTTTAAGGCATAACTTTGAAGATTTATGTGAGACAAAGTTATAGGAGCTTGAGGTATAACTTTGGAAGTTCCTATGGAAAGTTATAGCTATCCAGGTTATAAAGTTGAAGAAACAATTCAAGCAAGATCTACTTCAAATAACAAAAGACTCAAGATGGAGGGTCTTTGTGATCAAGATGAAGAGATGATCCGTATACTTAAGATCTTTGTGAAGATTAGATAGTATAGGTCGTTATTCGGTAACTATTCCATTAGAGTGATGTTAAGTTTGTAAAGTTATGACTCACTTATAACTTTACATACTAAAGTTCAAAGTTATAGCTTTAACCTATAACTTTGGATGATAAAAGTTGATGCTTGATTTTGGAAATAAATATTTTAAATGTTTTCAAAAAGAGAAAGAGTATTTTTATATTTATCAAAAGTTGTAATAGGTGATGTATTTATGAGATTCTATTGGTTAGTAATACAACTTATGAGTTGTCATGCTAGCTAGGGTTTCTAATATATTCTATCTCAATTTGTTGTTAACCTAATAAGCCCACCTAGTGGTTGTGCCACCTAGGGTTTCGTGAAACCTAGGGTTTGTGGCTCATAGGGTTGCGTGCTCATAGGTAAACACCTAGGGTTTCGTATGATGAGGATTTCGGCCTCTATGTCACGTTTCCTTGTTTACCTTAACCTAGGATTCTAATAATATCTTTACAACAATATTTTGAGATATTAAAGATAAATATCTTTCTAAAAGATAAAGCAGTAATATTTTGAGATAATAAAGATAAAAATCTTTCTTAAAGATAAAGCTAGGGTTTTAGATTTTATATCTCTTATGCTTCTACTATAAATACTCCTTCCATCTCAAGAATTCACAAGACTTTTACACACATTGAGAGAATTTTATAAATTGATTTTAAAGCAAACTTTAAGCAAAATATTTATTATTTTTAGTGTTTGTTTTTCAAAAAAGTCGAGCATCATTCTTTATCAATCGCTTGCGTTAAATACATTATTGGATAATAGTACATCACATAATCATACTTATTCTTTAACGAGAATCCTTGTGAGTTATATTGTACTTTCTTATTAACGTAAGATAGTATTGAGTATTTAGCGATACTCACCTTGAGTTATAATCATAGTTGATTATACGAGTGAGTTGATAATTTTTGTAATCCGGAGAAAGGTACTAAATATTATTAATCGAGAATAGTCGACGTAGGTTTCGACTTGTGAAACTAAACCACTTCAAAAATCACGTGTGTCTCTCTTTCCTTTTCATTATTTCGTTACTTGCATTTTCTTTCATTAATTAATTAGTTGATTTTAATCTATAAAATCAAATAATTAATTACATATCATTTAAATCGAAAAAGTGGGGCTAGTTTTTAATACTCAATTCACCCCCCTTCCCTCTTTCGTATTCGATCAATAGACTCTTCAAAACTTATCTACGATAAATAGGAAGCATGAAATCAATTTGACTATCCATTAAACTACAAACCAAAACAAATATACCTTCACCTATAATTGAATTTAGTTTGAGTTTATTGCTCTTGAGTCTCTTTTCTTCGCGCCATATTACGAGAATAATGATATTTTCACATGTTTTTATTTTGTACATTTATCGAGAGTTTTGATGATGCAACAAAGTTTGATGGAGATTTATGAGAAATATTTATGAGAAATGGTTCAATGCTCGGTAAGAAAAATTGGAGGAAAAAAAAAAAAGAAAACAAATGAAAAAACAGAAGAAAGAAATGAGCACTACGTCTTGATTTAGTTTCTTGTTTGTATTCATTCCTAATCTCATATGTTCGCCAAGTTTTTCAAGACTTCGTATGCATGTGTCTTGTTTTTTTTCTCTACATTCATGCACGAAGCTTAGAAATCTCATGTCGTCTTTATACTCATATTCGATGTCTATTCTAACCTAATCATATTAACAAAAACCCTCCATTACCCTTCATAACTTGCTTAATTATATGATTAGATGTTGTTATATGTTAGAATGTCGAAACTCCCGCTTTTGTGTGATGTTGTGTATATTTGGTGCGATTCGGATGCATTGGATCTCTTTCAAAGCGAAATGGACTTGGCATTTGGAGAATTTATGGTTGACATGGAGATATAGAAAGAAACAATAAGTAATGTCAAAGAAATTAGTTGGAAAGACCAAACAAATGTGAAATGAGAAGAAAGAATGGTTGCTTGCACAAGTGTCAACTTCAAACTTGAATATCTTGAGTTCTACAACTCCAATAAATATGATTCACATGGAAAAAGAAATTCGTTTATCTTAGCTTTCCAATGATAGGTCACACGTCGAATTCCGATAAGTAACGAAGAAATGGCAGCTGTTAGGAGTTCATTGTGCGGAGCTGAGAACCCGACTCGATCGAGTAGTTTTACCTTTGCTCGATCGAGCAACCCAATATCTGATGAGTGACGAGTTTCCTAAAGTCGGTTTAATTAATTATTGTTTTAGTATAAATAAAAATCTCGTCTTTCATAACTAGGGTACACATTTTTTAATTTTTGAAAATCTCAAAAGTTCTTAAAATTAGTTTGCTACTCATATTATTCTAGATCTACAAGTTTAGTTATTTCTGTAATTCATCAAACCTTTGAATTCGGTAATTGTATTTCATTTACTCTTGTTATTATTACTTTAAGTTCTTGTTTATCAATTGCTTTGTTAATCATCTCCTTTAAGTTTTTAATTATGTTTGCCTTTATCTATATTATCGTTGTTAGTTTAGCTAGTATGAGTTAATCCTTTACTATAGGGTTAAAGGGGATATAGGCTGTTAGAAGGGGCATTACTTGATTAATTGTTAGTTAAATCATAGGGTTGTCTATTGATTGTTGTTATAATTCTAGTAGATTGATTTCGGCCTGAATTAATTAACTAGTATCACATATTAAGGATTTTCACCGACCGGGTTAAGACTAATATAGGCTACGCAATCAAATAGAATAAGTTTAATGATAGCGACCGTATGTTAGACTTAGATCTAAAGGGCATAATTTAGTCGACCGATCTTATGACCTTAGGCAATTAGATTGACCTTTTAATTGATTAAATTCATTCCCCGGATAACATTCTACTGAACCATCTCCCTAGACCTTTTAATCTTATTGAGTTCATCTTTACTTTATTGAAAATAGTTATATTTAATCAAACCAAACTTCAAGCAATTGTTATCTTTAAGACGGACTTAGTTATTAGCAAATAGACTTTTACTGCCTCCCTGTGGATTCGATACCCTACTTACCGCTTGTAACACCCGCAAATGTACCCTATTTTTCTAGTAAATATATTTTACAGATACTTTTCATCGAATTTTAGTTTTAATCGTAAATTTAATTTTTCGAGTCGAATTTAGAATTTCCGAGTTCGTATTTGGAATTTCCGCGAGATTCCATGAAAAACCCGTCTTAAGTCGTCTTTGACTTTTTGTTGACTTTTTGTTGACTTTAAAGTCGTCTTTGACTTTTTCTTGACTTTTTAGTCGTCTTTGACTTTTTCTTGACTTTTAAGCCGTCTTTGACTTTCGTTGACTTTTTCCTTCATATACTCCCTCAAACCCTAACTCCTTCTTTCATTTTCCACTTACTCTTTCTTCCTCATCAAACCACCAAAACCTTGCCTCCATTTTTGATCCGTCTTCAAATCGTCACTACTCCTTCGTTACTCGCTCAAATTCACGTAAGTTCGTCTTATTCTTCCCCTCTTACCTTCCTCTATCCGTATTGGTAATAAAATTACCGTCTTTCTCGCTTTTTAAATTATCCGTCTTTCTCAAGGTGAAATATATTCATCTTTTATTACCTAATTGTAGGTGGAGACTACTAGGAAGGCTTAGTAAGCGATTAAAGACGCGTAAAGGTAACGGTGAAGGGTTACTCGATATCATTTACGTGTTTTACATGCTTTATATGCTAGAATTCGTATTAGATTACGATTAGTAAGTTTAGGAATTATGTTATGGTGATTGTTGTTATTTGATGATTCTTGATGATGAATATTGATTGTTGATAGTTGATAGAAGTGAATTATGAAAATTGGAAATGATAGAAATGGTGTTTGTTGTTCTCGGGTGGACTTGTGCAGTTTCACTGCACTGACCCTTTTTGGTAGAATGATCATATCTCCTTCGTTACTTGCTTGTTTTGGGCTTGTGACCATTCGTTGGAACCGTAAGAGAATAAGCTATCACCTCGACTTGGAATTTCTGCATTCCCATATCTAGAACTCTAGTTATGACCGTTTGAAGTGAACCCTTGTTTTAGTTAGTTTCCAAACTTGTTGTTTTGGAGAGGTATCTATGTTTCTTATTTATTATGCTTCTTAAACTTGGTCTAATGCTTATGTATCATGTATTGATTCATGTTTATCATAGTTACATTTATATAATGCTATATTCACATGTTTTGTGACGGTTTTTGCTATGTCCCACTTTGAGTCGGTTTTTTACAAATGATACGGTTTGAGCACTATTTTGTCTTGTGCTTTGTACTCTCATTCCCTTGGCTACCTTCCCGTTCGTAAGGCTCGAATGTCGGAACGGAGAGGTATCCTACTGCTTAATTGCATGTGTAGTGGGCATACGACGACGTTGTTGGGAGTTGAACGCTATGCGTTGATCGACCCGGCCGTCAAATGTTGTGTACTTGCGAGGTGGTGTTATTTCCATGTAGCGTACCGCTTGTTATGTGGCTCGAGCTTTTTTCCGCCTCTTTCGTGAATTATTCTACCGAATTTGGGGTACTCGGCGTCATTTGATTGACCGAGTCTTGGATGTGGAACGTCT